>NNCF01126018.1:325116-341887 GCA_002313205.1 Laupala kohalensis | reverse complement strand
ATTAAAACAGAACAGTTATGAACAGTATCTGATACAATACAATAGCAAATTGCGAAACTCACGATCATAGATAACCAGTATGCTCAGACGCGTCAGAGCTGTCATTTGTTAGATTTCAAGTAGTCAAGTAACACCCTTTTCAAATAAATGAGTCAATTAACATTGTCTCTTGATGGAATTTTTAAATGCTGTTTTCTCGGAAGTGAAAAGGTGAAAGATAAAACAATGGAAAATTGTCAACACATTTTTTAATGGTTTAAAATACGTTTCTTCAATTGTGTGATTTGCTCCGTCCGATTACTAAAAAGAAGAACGCAAATTTCTGGGACATTTGCATTAATGCATATGATATCCACTCTCTACAATATGCGTCTCTCAGTGAGAAGTCTGTGCGCGGTTGTTTTGAGTCAGCGTCCACTGCCTCTCCCACTGCGACGGAGACAAATTCACAACGTTTCTCCTGCGCTTATCGCCAGGCGAGCGGCCTCTGTTTGGCGCCGCACGACACAAAAAGGCGAAAAGTTCGCTCTTGTGCTCGTTCGCGCGCGCGCGCACCGCAATTGTCTGCTGTCACAGGTGCCACGTAAGCGTCTCCTTAATTTCTCACTGATATACATCTTGTGCATACTACAGGCAATTGAGTACTCGGATGTCGCAATCACTCTGGTTTGTTTGATGTTAGAAGCTGCGGAGGAAAGAGGTCATAGATGGTTATCTCATGCAGAACACTATGAGCGATATTCAAGTTTATCATTGGACACTTACCGACAAATGCAAGTTTAATGTACTCTATGAATTTGCCACAACAAGGTAATATTTTAACGTGACTAAGGAAATGGTGCATCATGAATTAAATATTAATGTAAGAAGAAAGTTCCTCAGAATGAAACCTTTAAATGTCCTTAAAGTCACTTGCATTTGTGAAATTAAATCACGACAAAATTTATTGATTCAAGACACATCTTTCACGCATTGCTGAGCAGAGGTTTTCCATGTAGAAAGTATAAGGCATTTGCAATGACTTGTTTGCAATGTAAGTTTGCTGCCATCTGTATGACGATAGACCGTTATGAAGAAACAAAACGATATGAGGGGAAATTGAGCGAATAGAATTATACGTTTCATTCATTAATTAGCTGAAGATTTTTAGCCTCTTCATAAAGTGCCTGACCTTCGCCGCAAGATAATGAAATGGTCTACTTATTTATTATTTGGCTGAACATTTTCAGCCATTTCATAAAGAGGCTGACTCTCGGCCGCCAGATAACTGAACAGAGAATTTTCGCCTAAATACGTGTGTGTGTATGTTTGTTGATTGTATTTATATAGTGTGTATACAGATGAGAATAGTCTGGTCTTGTGGACAGCAGTTTCAAGCAAAACGTTTGTTTTCTCTTCACGTTGAGGAAGTTACAGGACATTACCAATTACCGATATTTATATATAGTTATGAATATGTCGTAAGGAGAATTACTTCAATAATTTCCGAATCACCTCCTTATCATTTTAAGTATAAATTACTTCCGCAAAATAACGTATGAGTTGCATTCGGAATACAGTGTGATTATAGCTTCATTTTCACAAGCCCTTAATCTTTATGGTGAAAGACATCAGTAGCGCGGACATGAACCGCATACAATTCATGGCGTCTGCGACATCCCGGTCGCCGTGAATCGCGTGCGCTCCACATGCGTTGACGTGCGCGCGTCGGGCCTCAACGTGGCGTAGTTCCGCGAGTCGCCATGAGGAGCGCGATTGAGCCGTCGCCAGCGTGGGCGTCGCCGCCACTCTCAGTGACGGTGGTGCTCGGCGACGCGCAGGGCGAGCAATCAACATTCCCTCGCGCCCCAGGCGGCGCCAGCTCACGCAGCTCACACGCTCACGCCCCGCCGACCGCACTTTGATGTACTCGCGACGCTCGGATTACCTCCGTCGCAACTACGCCACTGCGGGCGTAGAAGCTCACGAAAGGGTAAGCGCAGGTGTAAGGTAGAGCGTAAGACTCGTAACTAATGCAATAATTGTGTTGTAATATATTCATATAAAAGTTACACATTTATCCATGTAATTATTTTAGAAACCTCCTTTAACTTCAAATGAATTCTATCCATTCAATACTAAATTACTATTAGTTAGTTCGGAAGATAGTTTGCAGACAGTCTCAGACTGACACGTAGGCTAAGAAGAACCCATTGTGTAGCTCCAAAAGATCAAGCAACGGCGGCCTAGCACTAGAGAGAGAACCTTTCTACCGATCAAAGATTTGTCCTGGTGAAGACTCTCCAAAGATCTTTCTCCTTCTTACTTCCAGGGCCTCTCAGTCCAGGATAATGTTTTTTCGAACTTTACGCAAAGACAGCAGGTTTCGTCCCCATTGAACAACCTTACCATTTCAGGACATCGCCGTGTCCTGTGATTAGTCCTGTCACAGTCCTATGTTTTTTCTTGTTCATGTTAATAAGGGGCGTGACTAGGGCAAGGACTGGTTTTCTTGACAAGAAATTTGTCCAACAGTTACTAAATTACTATTAAAAAGCATCCATAATTAAATAATCACACTTGTTCCCTTCGGAAAACAATAAAATAGTTGACACCAATATCTCTCTAATGTGTTAGGTGCCCCACGATAATTGTACATCAATTGTCTGGTGACAGAGTGTGGAAAAGGACCCTGTTTCTTATGTATTATTTGCATGGTGGTTAGGACAACTAGTTAACAGAAGAAAGGTGAGTCCCCACTACGACGTATTGTGCCGTGTGAATTGTTCCTACATTTAACAACATAAAGGTCACAGCCAAAAAGCAATTTCTAATTGTGTCGCCTTGCGTCTGCAGAGGTTTCAACCTCTACTTCTGAGCCACTGCAGATGGCAGACTCTCAACCAATGAATTGAAACTAATATTTTATAATGGCGGAGTACTGTCAACGATGAAAATTGGAGCGAGAGAGAATAGAATATTATGTAACCAATTTCATTCATTATTATTCAATATTTATACGTTTATTTGCGAAAGCTGATTTTGAACGGATTTATATTGAATATCGTCAAACGAAAGTATCGAATGTTTATAATAGCAATATTAAATACAAATCCGAATAAAATCAGCTTATGGTTGTCAATGTATACAAATTAACACTCGTATAGTTTTATATTAATATAAAAATCTGATTTAATAACTGTGAGATACCAACTGTCACAACCCTATATCCTCCTACCCCAAATCAATGAAACCTAATTTCTCTCGTCCCCAAGTACAATTCCGTGGAAAATGCGGTTAGGTGAACTCTTATGACACATGGCTGAATCCTCGGCGTATGATAAACAATATGAAATAAATACATGAAAATACATAAAATTGGTTTCTTATTCACGTTTTATAAGTATCATCTGTCACAGAGTATATTTTTTATAGAATTACAAATCCTCACCCAAGAAAGAAGGAAGTAGGCACTTGTGTTAGATAACCACGTTAGACTGTTGATGACTTACACTACATGTAATTATACCAGGATGGTAAGATCAGAATAGCTATAAGAATTGTAACTCAAATTTTAATATTTGTTATGAACACCAATATAATATTTCAATACATCGACAAGTGACAATCATCGATAAGAACAGACAGGTGACATCTTCAAAAATGATCGACGAGTTTTACGTAATATCCTTCCAACTAGCGGTCTTGGGAGCCTTAATCCAATATTAATCAATAATTTATTCATTATAAAAAATAAATTTAAATAGAATTAAGAAAAATTATTATCGTTCCAAGAAGGAACCAAGGATTTAAGTATTAGATAGATACCAAGGATGCGTGTGCACCATAGTTTTGCAAAATATTCACTTTTTCAAAGTAATTATATTGCATGCAACAAAATCCTTTGCAGATAAATAAAGAACAAAAGCAAGAAATATTTCGTTATGGGATGAAGGGGGGGGGGAGATAGAGCTAAAATAACGTTATTATTGAGAGGGAACGAATATCATTACATATTCCTTATCAAGGGTAAAGTAACGTTTAAAATGGTAATTTTGCGTCCCTAATTCATGGACTACCCACTAGCGATGTTGTTGGTAGAACCAGAAACTATTTATTCAATTTCATATCACACCTTTTCCCATGTGGATTATTACTCACAGAATAAGGACCTAAAATATTGAAAATGACACCTTCTCTACGACTAGAACAGGTAACGTGATAGTATATGTATAGTTTGTGTGTAAATATTAGTAAAGAACGTAATGTTTGTGACAAAACGCTAGTGTAGTATTATTACTGGTTTATTTATTATTGCAGAACGTATCGCTGAAGGTACAGAACGTATCGCTGAAGGTGTACGTCTTTCTTTTTGAAGAATAAGCACTCCATTTATCTTCGATTAAGTGATACTGTTCGTTCAACGTGCATGTTAGCGCTGGAGGCTATAGCTGTAGCATAGCAAATGAATATCAAAGAAGTGTGTGATATACACTTTTGGGACATTCAAATAATTATTTTTTAAAGATAAGAACAGAATTAAATTTTACGAACATGAAGTCATTGTTCAATAACTTGACTAAAAAATGATGAATAATAAAAATTCTAAGTTTCTATCTACATGTTTATTCAATGTCAAATAAATGTTCGTTAAAGTTCAGGATCACTTAAATAATTTAATACTTACTAACGTATTATGGAAGATACAATCGACATTAATAGTAGTAGAATTCATGAACATGTATTAAGAATTTCATGAACATGTATTCGGAATTTAATAAACATGTATTTGGAATTTCATGAACATATATTCGGTATTTCATTGTTGGAAATATAGAAATTGGTTCAGTTAAGGATAAATTACGAGACAGCGGCTTCATGCACAATTTCATGAAATTCCATAATCGATGATCGTACTTTTGGTGTCGCTATGTTTTTTGTATAAAAAGGGTAAAATTAGTGCATCCTTTTGATCTGGGCTTACAACGAGCCCAGGCGAAGAAAACTTTGTATTTTGTTTTTATTGTTGTATTTTATAGTTCGTGCTCATTTTTTTTAAACCGTCCTTTTATGATAGTAGCTAGCTCTGAAAACAAGTATGTCTATTGTCTAAGATTCTGAGAACGGTACTTTGCAACATTCCAGTGTAAATTTCAGGATTGTCGTTTTGTCTAAATTATCTACTCGTATACTAATTTATTTAAAGATTATATGAGCTGGTAAGATATAAATTGGAATTATATCATTATGCTTCTACAGAAGTAAATTTTATATTTTTTCCAAAATTCGCCGGAATGAAATATCTTGTCGAATTGTTTTCACCAGAATAATTGCTGAATATTTTAACTTTAATTTCGTTAGCAAAATTAGTTAGATAGTTCCCGAGATGTAATCTAGTACATATCACAAAAACAACAGTACTCGTATTAAAATAAAATAGTTTAAAATTTACCCTTTTTACCAAAAACTGCAATTAAAGCTATTAACTGTTAATTAAAAATTTAAAAAGTATTTTTTGCGATAATAACTTCAGTCATCTAACATTTCAACTAAACTAATTTAGTTGAAAAAATGGTTTTTAAAGTCCAACTAACAACTGGTATTTGCAGAGTTCGTCGTAACTCTAATTAAAGTTATTTAACGTTATTTAAGTTAATTAACGTTATTTGTGAAATAAGTTAAATTAAAACAATTGTCCAACCCTGATTCCAATGCCCTTTATCGTAGTAATCTGAAAATTAATCACGTAAATAACACCTTGGACATTTAGAAATTTAAAAAAAACTATTAAATGATTGAAAATGTCAATTAATTAATTAATTAATGGAATTGAAAGAGTTCGTAATATATTCGCTCACCCTTATAGCACGCCACCTGAGGACTTTCATGGAGGGTTGATTCTGGGCTCAGACCTCTGTACACTAACTCAATTCTATTCCATTCCCTTCATGATGTGAGCTTTGTGATGAAGACTAGTATTCACTAACAGTGCGTTCCTTTCAGGCACGATTCATACATAGGAGCTGTGTGGTGAACTATGAATTATAAAGCAAAAGAGAATAAGATAAATATACGAAGTATGTTAAATGTGTAGTGTACAATTTCTGTAGTGTATGAAAATTCATTTCATAATTTTATCGCTATTAAAAAATATTTGTAAGTAAAAGTGTTATATTACATTTAAGTTGTGGCTGGGATTTAAATCATAATAAAAATAATCTTTGAACAATCCTCAAAAAACAAAAATGTTTTAAAATAAAAAATATGCCGTTAAAATTATTCGAAAAGTGTTAACTTGACATACCATCAAGGTATATTTAATGCAGTAATTCACTTATCAATAACAAAATTACAAACATTGTAATACCCATATTGTCCAACACAAAGTACTCTCTCAATGTAAGTTTTTTAATATAAAGTTCGAGAAAAGTCTACATTTTTTAAAACATATTTTTTCTTTGTTAAACACTCTAGGTAGTATTTATTGAATTAAATAATAATTAAAAGCAATAGAGAGTAACAGTTTAAGTGCGATTTGATCGCCTATTGAGTGAAATGTCTAATAGATTGGGTGACATTTTAGATGAGAGCCAGATACCAACTTTAGTTCGAGAAGTTTTACTACCTATGACCTATAAAATGAGAGACAACAAGAAGAGAGTTTACAATTTGTATTTCTTCACAAAGACAGCATTCTAGGGGGGAATAATGATTTTTATATCAAAAAGAATATTTTAATTACCACATGACATTTGATTCGCCTTCGCTAACCCGGGAGAAGTTGTATTGGTGAAGGTAGCTTCGAAAAATACATCGTTAATAGGAGAAAGAAAGAACACGCTTACTTACGCTATCTCAGCATAGCAATATTCCATAACGCCAGAAACAGGTTTTGAAATTTAGAGGAGGTAAATAGAGAAACAAATAATACATCATCATTGGTCGCGAGAGTGGGAAGAAACTTGAGATAACGAAAAGCTTGAACACATACTCGTACATAGTTCTGTTTCCGATAAATCATGATCTTCCATGAAGAGATTTTGAAAAAGAAACACTCTGTCAACGCCCATCTGTGTAGGACTCTTTATAACCTTGAGTAATCGACGATAGCAAATACTCTTTTGATCTGACTACCTATTTTGATCTCACCGGCAGTGAGAAAGCAGACATGAGTATTCAGTCTCCTTTCCGTATCCACTTAGGCACAAGTCTACGTGAGGAGCTTCAGCGCGTGAGGAATTGCATTGTAGCTGCATTGGATAAACTATTGAAAACTGCGCGTGCTTATTAACCTCACTGGGGCCAGAAGGGAAGTTCACAAATATAAATTGACCTAATAAAGTTCCGAAACTATAAACTAATATATAATCTAGGCGTAATCTAGAAAATTACGTCAGCTTGAGAGTGAGTTTTCACTCTTTTCTTCTTTCAAAAGTGATGATTACAGTTAAAGTAAACAGACTTAAAGTATGTTCCGTGATATTTTGAACCGGATTGGTATGAACCCAATGGATCTCTAGACCCTGGTCTCTTACATTATTCTTAATTTTTATTTTCTACAGTTCAAAACAAATTTTATATTACCTCGCATCAAGGGTTTCCTTCCTGAAAAATTTCTCATGTATCTATTACATAATCTAATGCAATTATTATGAAATGGAGCCACGAGTATTAGTATTGGACAGCGTAGCAATTGCGCCTACCAGATCTACTTCCCATACGTTTCTTCAACGCCCTTCAATATCATTCGCTGTTGAGGTTGTTTATATGAAAACCGATCTAAAATAAATACATAACACACAATGTACTTCAAAAGAGAGAAAGTACAACATCTTGGGAGAATACCAGCGTGTTTCCTGGGACATCCGATGTCTGGACACATAGACATTATTAAATTTGTGTAAAAAAAGCGTATTTTAGAATTTCAAAACTGTTCGGGTGGTTATGGCGTAATTCTGATTAGAACGCTCTTCTTCATTGTGTTTTATTTATCTTTTGAAAAAATTATTTTAAAATCTGCATTGGATGAAGGAAAATCTACCGGTTCACATAATACATTTGACATTCCGAATTATCCCCTTTCTATCCACATTTTAAATGAAATTCCAAAATAAATAAACTGTAATGTTGTATATCATTTCTAATTAGAGCATGAAACACTCGTGGCACTTCAAAAGACTTTCTCCAATTTTTCAATTATTCTTTAAAAGGCGAGTTTATATAAGGCTTCGCTTTACTTTTAATTTTACACATGTACTTTCAATGATATGTTTATTTGCTGTTCGTCGTATATCCCTTTGACGTGGTCGTCACTATTCTCTGAGTAGAGTGATCCGCTTAAACAGCTCCTCACGGTTCAATTATGATTTGCTTTGAACTTCGCATTCTATGGAATGGTTTCAGTTCAGAATACCCTGTGGAATGTTTGACATCAACGAAGGGTAGGAGATAGTGACGCTTGTAGTATCTCAATTATAGTATCCGCACTATCTAGTAATAAAATAAATTTTCATTTAACAGAAAATCCCGCACTGGATTGAAAGTTGTACCATCACATATTTAAGCAGGAATCCGTACGAAATGGAAGTAAATTAATGTAGTATACTAATCTTCTTCAAGTATTTTGCGGGTTTTCCATTTGCATAAATAAAAAGAAGAGTGCGAGTTCAGTAGCAGAAAAGATTGAGATCACTGAAATTGAAGTGCACTTTCATAAATTTTGCTAATAATTTTGTTAATCCTCGTATAATGAGATTTTTCACTTCCTTAATGAAGTACTTCATCTATTTGCTGATGTAATAACCATCCGTTCTCTTTTCATTATCAATAAAACTTCTGTGTATTCCCTGTTTGAACATTTCTTTAGGAGTAAAATCTTATCTATCCAATTTTCCAACCTCTTCCGGTTTGTGAAGCACGCAGAAATAGCGCAAAGTGACCCTCAAACATAGCCTTGAAGAAGATAATAGTATCGAAACGACGAGGAGTATAAATGTGCTTTCATCAACGAGATTAATTTTCTGGGAAAATGGAGTGATACATTCTCAATTACTAGTAATGAAGGTTATTATAAAATATAATTGAATGTGATAATTTTTTGCGGAATTAAATTATCTACTTTGGTATCTATAGGATGGACAAAAGAGCAAAGACATGGTAACAAAAGCCACGAGTCCGTACTTTGATACCGTAACCCTGCAGGGTCGTCGTATCTCTCACCAGATGTCCCATTAGCACCGTAAATAATTGCGTATATTGAAAGCGGCCATTATCATATTAACGGAACTGCTGCTAGTGCCGCTTTGGGGAAGCAATAGTTAATCAGCCACTTAGGCGGTCACCGATTGATTTTATTAACTGTCTACCACCGCTATCGAATTCTCTCCTTTGGTTGGTGACTCAGGAATCATTGCGCACGGGAACCTTTACAGTTCAATTAATATCTTTTGTCTAAAGAACATGGCTCGCATAAAGCGCCAAAAAATAATTCATTACAATTTTCCACATATTTGGATTATTGATTTATCAAATTTCGCATGACGTGATTCCTAATGTATGTCATTATTTCTATGAATATGTTTATAAGTCTATTTATGTACTCAGTACGATCAAGGATTAGTTTGTTTCCATTGTAAAAGAGAATACACTTTCTAAACATTACATGAACTGGAATTTACCATACAATATGAGTTATTGAAACCATTGATATAGCTAATAGTATCTGTTGGATTTTTCTTGTAAGTCTTGTATTTATTTTTAAGTAAATAACTTTTCAAAAATTTCTATATACATACATTTGTTCATAAAATATATACTAATTAAATATTTTTTAATAAAAATTTCCCCTCTAAAGGATTAGACGGAGACGAACTTATATTTGAGATACTGTAAGATGCAAAAATATTTATTAAGAAAAAAATAATATACATTCAATTGGTTACATTTCAACAAATTTAATGAAATCAATTACTAATCGGCGAAAATGAAACACAATATCTTTGTGATTAATTTCACATATTTTGTTCGTATATAAAAATTTTAAAAATAATTCAATTTTTTACGTCATAGAAAATGTATAATTAAAATATATTTAACAATATTCGGAGCACCCCTGGAAAGTTAAAAATAAATTAAAAGAATATCGTAGTTTCGAATCCGTTACCGTATTTTAAACCATCAAAACACCTAGAGATTGTAGAACATGACGTCATTATACGTCACTCTTCCACCCAATGTCCCCATAGTCATTGACTTCTTCGCCGATGGTGATAGTGGTTCGTAGCTGCATGTGTTTCCGGTTAATTACTCGATTAGCGCGGGGACCGTCTCAATTATTGCACAGAGCGAGAACTCTTGTATCGGTATTAACGTGCGCTTACCCGGAATAACGAACGTATGTTGAAGGGTTATTGGGGAATGGAAGGGTTTACAGTTGGAGCGAGAGGTTTGACACACGTTAGTGTGCTATACAAACAGTTCTGAAAAGTGAGTTATGTAAGAGATTCACATTACAATTATAAGAGTGGCAATCAGGAATAAATACATCTCAAAATGGATTGAGCACTTGATATATACGTGTTTATACACATTATTATTTTAATGAATTTTGATTAATAAATGAATAGAAATGTAGGATAATACTTGTGTTATGTTGTTCCTTTTTTAAATTCAATCGAATGGAGAAGATATACACAGGTATTCTCCATTCTTATTAACATTGTATACTATGTATTACAAAATAAAATTTTGCCATATAATGCAATTCTATGAAATCTATGTATTCTATAAATTCGTTCTTCTCGAATTCATTGTATACAGTATATTCTTAATAGACATCTTTGATACAACCCATATTTTATATAATTTTTCACAGCTCTTCTATGCATCATAGTTACATTTCATAACATTTTGTAACAGAGTCGAATCGTGCCACCTTGCTGATTTTCATTCCGCAATCTGTATGGAGAATCCATTCACACGCAATCTAGGCACACATTGTAGCGAATACAGACAGCGATTTCAATTCACAATAACGATATACAAATACTCGAACTCTGTCCACACACTCTTCAGCTCTCCGAAATCTGTATAAAATAATGTAGTCTTCAAAAAATCTAAGTAATTCTCGGATAACTAAATGAGGCATAATAATATTTGTAATATTTTGAATTCATCCGTGTTCCCAGAAATGTGCATTTTTTGCTATGTCTCATGTAATTACCAACCTTGAAAAATTTCTTCTCCATTCCAGAACGTACCTTTCTAACAAGGAAGACAAAAATATATTTGTAAGAAAATAATGATCCCTTTCAATTCGTAAATATTCCAATAAAGAAGCGACTTAAATTGAAGGGTGTGGAATAGATCTTCGACCTGATCAGTGGGGATATGGTTGGGGTTCGTAAGCTGAACGTCTGTATTCGCTCAATTGCTTACCATTTCTTATTTACAAATAACGCTGTTCCCTTTCTCTTCCTTCAGTTTATCCAATTGGAGTACTAGTCTCATCATAGCTCTGAAGGACATCCGTTTAAGCGTAGAGAGAGCGAGAGAGAGTGAATGTGATGAAAATGTACAGATACCAAAGTCACTCAATGTGTCACCAATCTTTCGTTCAATTTTTATCGTAATTATGGAGACTACAGAAGAGAAAACTCAAGGAGATGACACATAAAGCTGTATAATTATTATACAGTGCTGCATGATGACAAATGTCGGTTTGGTACCATGAGTTCCCTGGCAACCCAACATCTCTCCTTCCTAATTCCCTTATCCAAATCCAGTGGTTAGGTGGAAGAAACATAAAATAAAATAATAAACACCTTCGTAACTGTTGAGTCTCTTTGAGTACTGGGTAACAGCTGTAATTTCCACAAACATACACAACTAGGCTTAATGAACAAAAATCAAGAAATAGGATTATGTCGGGTCGTCCTGGTTTTGTTTATAATATAAGGTCACACTTATGACCGCTAGGTAGCCTTGAAAACAGCAAATTAGTTCCAGATGAGCGAAAATGTTTTTTTGTGACATTCAAAGCACACTCCCACACCTCGAGTTATCTCTCCAGTGCATAGTCTTCATGATTGTAGTCTTTCCCCTTAAGGTAGAAAACTGAGCATCACGTGAATACAGCATACGCATGCTACTTCAGTGAGGGAGTGGCATATTGTACGGAGTCCAGCCTGCAGTTAGTGCGCGCAGTAGCCACGGAGTTGGAGGTAATAATGCTTAGCGAACATGTTGCGAGCCTAATAACTGCATTGGAGCTGGAAAACGCTCGTATTGATGTAATGACTCTGATTCAGTACTGATTTTGGCGGGAGGCTCATAAGCCGACAGGGGATATTCACGGATTAGAACCGAAAGTGTTGTGGAAGAGACATGTAATGACATATTCACGCTTCCATAATTGCTGTGAGAGATGTTAAAAATGTTACTGAGGTTCAAAACCGTCTTTACCAAAGGTTTAAGCATGGCTATAGGAAATTTGTTATACAGGATATGGATATCGAATAACGGACAACACATTATCTATGGATAGGAAAATTGTTGTTTCTCCTTATAGTACCACTCTTGCAACGCTATTATAAATGTTTAAACCGTTATTGACTCCTATTTCAATGCACTTAAATAACGTATTTTTTCAATTCCGTCTGATACCAAAATAAAATACTCTTCTTTTTCACTAGATACGCACTGTTTTAAGAATATACTCACAGTATTAAGAAGGTCAAATCATTTTTCTACAAGTCATCCTGTAAACATCAGAAATGACAGAATAATACACTTTTTAAAATTAAAATAATTTGGAAATTTTAACAACTTTTTCTTACTGAATGATTTATTGGCTTTGCGATATTCGTAAACTTAATGTTTCCCTCGTTATCAAATCGCTCGTAGTTCATTTACACTCATAAGACTTAAGTTGTGAAAAATTGTCTACATATACATGAACTATTAAATAAATAATATATCTATTGTTCTTGAAGAAATGTTGAGCACCCCTAATGAAATTTTTAAAAAGTTAATGTTATTGTTGTATCTTGAAGAATATCATTTCATATTACGCCGAGGACACATTTCATCGATTTTGAGAGAATTTACTTTTTGGTTTTGAAATGGGTTACAAGAAGGTTATTTTCGGCCTCACGTATGAATAATGAATTAATACTGCATAAATTACCCTAGAAGGTTTTCACGATTAAATATTTAGAATAGACGATAACTCAGTATTTTAGGCTAAAGCAGTTATATCGTCTACATTACTCCTAACATTAAAACGAGTGAAGCAATATCTTCATCCGACTTCCACCAAGAGAGTATTCCGTTTTAACTTCGTCTTCACAATTCACAGAGGAACAGTCTTTCATCTCTCGTCTTTATGAAGGATTTATTTCAATATTAAATCCACTTTTCTCGTACGTTTGAAATCATAAATTATGAAGTTGTCATAAAGTAAATAGAGGAAATTTGTTATAAATTCTACTTGGTTCTAATGCAGAAAGATAAAAGAGAAAATACAGGTTGTGTAAGTCTGAAATTGTGATTGCAAATCCTGGAAGTTTGAGTGTCAAATCTCGGATTATTTCGTATAAATATAATAAAGATCCTATATTACTAGATTCTTCATGTATGAGGTGCGGCTTCTTAAGTATTAGAATCCTATTTCATAATTGAGTTTATTCTATAAAAGATATAATTACATTCCAAACCACTAAGCTTATTGTGTGAAGTTAAATAAAATAGTTTTGAAAATTTGCCTTCAAGATTGGATAGAATTGAATATTCAGAGTGTATTCGAAATAATAGTGGAATTATGGCACTTAAGTATAAATTAAATGCACTTAATAGTAGTCATTCGGCATATTGACGGGGAAGCAGTGTTCCACCGTCGCGCCCTTTATCCCGGCAATGGCTATGTGAAGTCATAGTGCCAACGCGCGCGACTGATGAGACGTGATATGCGTACATGTGATGAGGGGAGAATGATGAGTGAATGTTGTGGTGGAAAGAACAGGAGGGGAAACGGGAGTATGGCGAGAAAACTTGCCGCAAATCCTATTTGGATCAGAGAGGTTTAGAACCAGTATAACTAGAGGCAGATAGAGAGTGCACTATACCCTTAAATATCTATGAATATCAATAATATATTCCATTCTAAAAATGAAATTTTAACGATTACTGTACTCTTGAATAATTTAATCAATTTTGATTTTTATTGATATACATCATTGTTAAACCGACACCCCAAAATCAAATAAGACAAAAAATGAGGTATGAGGAGAAAATAATTCGTCCTTACGAAAGTAGGATTAGTGACTTCACACTATGTGGGGAAAATAGAATCAAATATCAACTTCAAAAAATTAATGATGACTCATATTTCATGACAGTCCACAAAGGAATACTGCTTTGTGTTCCCCGAAACACCCAAGTACTCCACAATGCAGGACAGGACACGATTCCGATGATGGTTGTCACGTGATACGTCCGAAAAACAAATGAACCCGCATGTGTAATTATCGGAATGGGATAGTACCCCGATCTCCACAGAGCAACTTTCCTCTTCATCCTCCCCCTCTCTCTGGCATAGAGTCCTCAACACCTTCTTCCCATCTCCGTTCCATCCCCAATGAGGGCCAATTGCGCATAAATTGAACGCAGGCGGTAGCACCAGCGAGTGCAGGCGGGCAAGAAGCGCCCAGGATGACCTCCCTCGCCCTTCGTCCCTTGCCTCTTGATACTCGTCTTCCTTCCTCTCTCGCCTCCCGCGCCGTGCGATTTACGATTGCCATCGAATTAGCAATGGAGATGCGCAGATGAAGGGCTCGCCGTCGCGATTATGTTGATTTGCCAGTTTCATTGGGGTTGGGTAGAGGAAGCATTTTTATTTCGGCCTAGCTCTGTCTTCAGCGTAAAGCATAGGCGAATGATCTTCTGCGCTGGCGGTTGTGGTGGAGAAGGCCAAATAAGTGCCATGATGATATTTTTTTCATTGTGGTATTTGTGAGTGGGAAATGTAGCGTGCTATAGAAGCTTATCTACACGGGGCGATAGGAAGTAGGAGGTGGTTTGTAGGACTATTGTTAGTGGGTAGGCCGGTTATCTGGGTATACCAACAACTCGGCCCACGTGGAGGTATTATTAGTTAGTAATAGTAAGAGTTAGTGTTACTAGAAGTAGAAGGTGGATAGAAATAGGAGGGTTCGCTTTTCAATAGTCACAGCTATATGAACTAGGATATAGAAATGAGAAGCTGCCTTATGACCTCGCCAGGGATCGAACCCGGAGTGACTTAGTGGTAAGCAAGCAAGTTAGCCACTGAGCTACAAGCGGGATCGTATCTCTCCACGATGCTATGGGCAACAACGAAGCTACACTTTGCAGTATCTTTTATTTTGAGATCATATTTTAAACGAGAAGATCATATGTGTTAAATTCAAGACATTAAGTCAGGATATGTTTGTGGATTAATTGTATTTTTTTGTAATTTAAATTACAAATATTAATACAGATAACACAAATGTGAAACTCATAAACTGTATACGCGCAAAACAACACAACACAACACAAAGGTGATAAATTAATTCCTCATTAAAAAACTAAGGTATCCTGTAACTTATGATGAATTTAAGTAAAAAATTCGTGTGTTTTTGATATATTATATGAATTGACGCGGTTTAATAATATGACCCATTTTATCAAAATGAAACTGACATTTTAAAAAAAGAAAGAAAAAGAACAATTATGACTGATTCACCGGAGACGATAATTATACAGTAACTACTGAAGTTGTAAAATAGTATTTTTTGTAAAATAGTATTTTTTTCTTTTCGTTGTACTCTATACATGCAATAGAAACCTAATACACTATTAATCACGGTGTATGGTCATAACACATTCTATCTGATAAACAACAAGAGACCAAAAGCCGTCATTGGAATGGGTTCGACTAAGGAAAAGAAGCAAATACTCACACATTAAGTTAGTGTTCGATTGCATTAATAGCACGGGGGATGTAACTCATTGATAGTGTGATATCACTCAGAGGTAGAGCGCTCGCTTCGCAAATGAGATATCCCTGATTGAAATCCCGGAGAGTCCAATTTTACCTTGTATCCACAGAGGAATAATAATCGTTCATGCACTAAGACGTTTAGTAAATCACACACTGGTTACAGAGGTGTTAGATTACTGAATTAAATGTTAAATGATTTGATTACTTTAAGTCGCATCAGAGCATCCTTATTTATTTTATCATTCTAACAACATCATCTTCACAAACATCACACAAACCTATCAAAGAAAGGATTTGTTCCCCACTCATTCGAATACCGAGGGTTTATATAATAAACTCCTTAGTATATATCATCTGGAACACTCAGTATCATATGTTAGGTTTGCTATCAAGCGTAAGCTCAATTCTCAGATTCCCATTTAAGTATAAGTAATGTAATCGTCCAAACCGTTGATATCAGGATGTGAACTTTTCGTCTCGTTTCAGACTCCACGAGTCTGAAAAATTAAACTAATTTTGAAATTTTGATAAAGTGTTTGTTTATAGGTTTGATTATATTTAAAATAAGGGAGTATAAGAAGTCAAAGAGGCTGACGCCTCGCCATATGTAAAATTTTAAACTATTTCTTATTTAAAAAATCTAGGATATAGCAAGAGTTAGACACCATATTTTTCCCTGAACAACACTTATATATTAAATAAGAAATTTAGTTGAGAATTAATTCCGTTTTAAGAAACTAGCTTATCTTAAAATTCTCAACTAATTTTTTT
>NNCF01126018.1:293811-325065 GCA_002313205.1 Laupala kohalensis | reverse complement strand
GAGAGAGTATATATATATATATATATATATATATATATATATATATATATAGGTATGTATATCTTCTTCAGAAGAAGGCATTACGAGGTAGATATTACTTCAGTAAGAATTGAACGCTTTATATTTCCCCTTATATTTTCGCTTCCCCAAACGTCGCTTTTTCAATTCATCACAAACGTTTGCTTGAGCTTCCGTATAGTCTATCAGATTCGTAGTTTTCATGTTGAGTGATCATTGGACATTAATTCCGATTGAATCACCTGGTTTTCTCCGTAAACTCTATGTACTGTTCCCTTGATGTTCTTATAACCGTATTCATGCGCCCCAAATGTCAATACAACATTGCTTCTAAAGGACGAGAGGCATAGGAAATTGAAGAAACGCCGCCAAGTTGTGACCAAAAGGCAGGAAGAGCAATGTGTGAGATGAATAGAAAACAGAGCCTTGTCACTGCCCGCAAGCACTGCCCATGGGTCTCAAAACGCAACGCAACATGGGAGAACTCCAGCTTCCTTCTCTTCTTCAGTCTCGCTGCTACTATTCTGTTAAAGAGCACAACAAGGAAGTTTGTGACAATGACATCAATTCACAGAGAAAATCCTCTAATAATTATTAGTCATATTAATCTAAAAGTAATTTTGATTATTCTATCCCATAAATAATGTATCATATTTCAAACTAGTATCAATGATTTAGCGCATGGTAAATCTTTAGAACGGGGAAAGTATTTCATTTCATACTGCACTTATTGACATAACTTCTAATTTCATTTACATACTTTCATTTACGTAATTTACTCGTAGTAAATACATTTGTATTCTTAAATTTTCTTGAGATAGAGAAATGTTTGATTATTATTTATAACAAGTAACAATCTATACGAGGAATTATGCCGAAGTAAATGATTGTAAAAAAATAAACATATGTTTTAAAACAAATTGGATGTAAAATAATAGTAATGAAAAAAATCATGAATGCCATAGAAAAGATTTTAGTAAAAAACATTATAATGTTCAAAATCTCCAAACTTGGGACTAAAAAGGAAGAAGAAGAACCTAAAATCCAACCGAGAAAGGATTGGATTGAAGAAAAAGAAGGAAATGAGCAACATCCGCCCGCAGGGATTCTGAGACCAGCTCCCAAATTCGCGCGCCGGTAGATGAGAAAACAAATGAGCAACGCGCGGCGATAAACAGTACCCTGCAAAATGGTGTCGAGATGGAATCCATTTGGTGGAGTATACAACAGGATTGTCGTCTTTCTCTTCTGGGGTACATGGAGGAACACGACCGACTCTGCTCATTTGAAGCGAGAGCTTCAGCCGCCATCTAACGGATGCCTCGAGAGAGAGTCGCCAGACATTACAGTGTGGTCCATGATTAAACGTAATCAAAATTTTCTTTAATGTGAATCTAAAAGTACTTTTCTTGACGACTTTCACTACTTGAATGTGTTGTAATATCGGGTAATGAGCAATTAAATAAAGAAAATATCACGAAATCATTAAACAGAATACTCAGCGATACCATTAAATTGTATGCAAAGATTTCCGTGGGAATCTTATCCACGTCAACAATTAATGAGGAAAAGTATACCAACAAACGTCTATTTTGGTTAACTTGAAATTATTTCTTCACTACTCGAACATCAATATAGATTGTTTATGATTTCGACACATTTTTGTATCGCAATTTGCGTTAAGTGTTGCATTTTTTTCCAATAAGTTTTTTATTTAAATATGAAATCACAAGGAATATAAAATTTTACAACTCATTATCTTAGAACTTAATTATATCTAATATAAAAGAAATAAATAAAATGTCACTTACTTGAAATAAAAATTGTTAAATAAAACTCAGCACTCTTAATTTACTTTATGATTCAGTTACAGGCTAACCCCTAAGGTATTGTTATAAGTCCCGTTAGGTCTCTTCTTGGTTAAGATAATCCATTTTATAAAAGTTAAAACTTGCTCAACTGCATATGAAGTCTTTTCTTTGCAGCTATAAAATTTACAAAATAATTCACACAGCTGAATGCAATTACTCCACCAAAAACTCAAATAAATCAGTTTAAATAGATCACATACCAGATTTTTTAATAATTTGTTCTTTATAGCACTTGTAAATAACTAAAATTATTCATTAATTCGAATTTCCTACAATTTATTTTCATTCTTCTAAATTTCAATAAAATTCACAAATTATGATTAATAAATAGTGACCGCTAAAAATATGAACATATTTGTGCATTAACCGAAAATTAACAATCATATCTATAGTACCTTTAAGAATCTAGAAGTTGTTGAACGTGATATATCTTACCTTAATATTTTCTGTGAAACTAGTATATAATTTTAGAAACTAACTCATTTGGTACGGCGTCATTTTTCATGTAACTTTTTGGAAAACAGTTTATGAGCCATTATTGCCTTTGAGCAATCCTATTAATTCCAGAGCAATCTGGAGCTTTAAAAACATTACTGGCAATTTCAGGAAATACGTGATTAAATAACGATATTCAAAATACTAGAAATTCTGTGTGGCTGATGAGATACTGATGGATCGGTGGTGTTACCAGAGCACGAGGTGGAAGGGTGGAAGGTGGACGCTGCGACGAGTAGTGGTTGGGAGGGGGTGAGTGAAGGTGTGGGATGCCATGGGTTGCGCCGAAGGATATTGCTCCGCAGTGATATCAAGCGGTCATTAGCAGACCTCTACCACCGCAGGCAATATGCGACTGGGCACCTGCCGCCTCCTGCAGGAGCAACGGACTGTAGGAGCCAAGGACTAAACNGGGGGGGGGGGGGGGTGAAACGGTAACATCACATCTCTCTCCTTTAACTTCATTGTGGGATAGGTAGGTGCTACTCAGGAATAGAACAAATGCATCATCTACTTCGTAGATAGACTCTACACACAACCAAATGAACCCAAGGTACGCAAAATGTGTAGATATTGTGTGTATTCCATCCTTGCAGAGCAAGAGTAACAGGATCGCCGCAATAAATCCAATTCTTCAAATACAAAGTCCATCTATACAAAATAAACGCTAACCAATAAATTAATTAAGGAAGTAATCTACATTTTCAAAAAAAAATATTGTCTACGATCACTTAAACTTGGAAAAATACAATTTTTCGAACTAGCAAAAAATGATGGAATCCAAAAACATTCCAATACCTTGCAGAAAATGTAACAGAAAATATCTTCATAAAGCCAAAAATTTGGATTTTGTAAATTTCCGAATGAAACTTTATAACACGCTCCAGAATTCTTCACAATATATATTGACGAAATGAATTTTATTCATATTTTTATTAACGGAAATTACAATTAATGACTAGTCCATAAAATAAACATTAGTATACTGAAGAATTCTTCATTCAAATACTTCGTTCGGCACATTGTGTTAATGGATACCAAAATCCGTTTCTTCTATTTTTGCGTTCTATCGTTTTAACCTAACACATAACATGAAAGTGCAGAGTTCCTTTCAAAATTCGAGAATGGAATTCATTACATGAATGTTTCAAAACCAATGAAAGGAATTCGTCTGAGTACCATCAAAAATAGAGATAGCCTGTGGAACTATCACAACACAGAATCTCAGTTACTTTCGAGTCATTTTGAAATGATTTAGCTGTCAATTTTCTAAATCCAACGACAGTTTCTTTAGGCAAGAATAATCAACTCATATACAACATTTTGCGCGCACTCTAGATCAGGAATTATTTATGAACATTCCCGTAAACTCTAAACTTTCATGCAAGTATACATTTCATTTAAACTACAAAATCCACATTTATTCGTTTCAGAATACCTCATTGAGTTCCAATACGTGATGCAAAATATTAATATTTTAAAACTTAAAATTTCTCTTAATTAAATTGATATGAGATTTAAAAATAAATTTGAAAAAAAGGAGTACGTGTCAAACTAAGTCTTCCAGTGCTAATATATGAGGGGAAAAGCCAGGCAAAAGTTATACTTGATTTCAGATTGGAAAACAGTCTTGGTAAATGAAAGTAGCGTTATATTTCAAAGACATTTTCAACTTGTCTCTTTTTATGAGTTGTTAATTAATAGTCACATTCATTCGTCCACCTTCAAGAAAAATAATTTAATCTGAGGGAAAGGTGCCGCCAACGCTTTTTCTAAGGTCGTCATTGCGTCGCTTTAATTAGAAAACGAGAGCCCCACCAGAAAGAGACGAGGGCTCTCACTTGCCTTCAGGCGCCCTTCTGCCTGTCTACTCCACATCTGATTCAACCTGTACCTTCAATAACGGCGCATAAGCCCTCATCTCTATCCTTGTCCTCTCTCACTTCTGTACTTTTGAATTGGAAGATGACAGAGGTACTTCAGCCTTTTGTCAAATTAACATTGTATATTCATTAAAACTGAAACAAATTAGTGCATACGTCTGGGGAAATGAAATAAGACTTCTTGTAACTGGTTATTTGCGTGTCTAGTAATATTTCGGAGACATATTTGTTCAACTTTTCAACGTTATGAGTTTCACACTCCTACGAAGCCTTTCCGGGAATTACATTTTAAATCTGTGAAAGTTTGTCTCGAATACTGACAAACAAACGTTTTCCTAATTGCTGGTGAATGTCGATTGTGGCTCAAATTTGGAAGGAATCCAAATTACAGTATGGTATAAGTATAGTAAGTATAAGTAATGGTATAGAAACAGAGAACAATTTACAAACGACTGTTACGTTACGTTAGGAAGAAAACATTTATCACTATTCTAAAGAACAGTTACGTAAGTACGTGTTTTTCATTCTGTTATAAGGAACTTAGTGTATTTTCTACAAATATATTATTTTGTTTAAAGTTAAGATTATTGCTTTTACTCGTAAAGAACTAACAATCACCGAAAATCTTTTAATTTAACTTTCAGTCAGTGCAGCAAGGAAATATTTTAATCATTTTATTGAATTGCAAAGTAAATATTCATATTCTTGATGAGGCTATAATTACATCGTTGAACTGATTTAGTGAGGTAAATCTGCATTTCGAGAAACAGAAAACACGGTTAATTATGTTTAAATAACATAAGTCGAAGAAGAGTAATTTGCTGCAATATTTATTCTTTTCTTTATTCACTGTTTTAACAGTTTTTTACGATCATTTTTCTACCATTTTTCTCTTCAACACTGAAATTGATTCTCGTATTTGAATTGAAAAAAATTCATGAGGGTTTGTTTCGTTAAGGAAGTAAAACGAATGGTAAAAAACGTGAAATAAGCCAAGAACTAACGTTACAAATTTTTCTTGTATAAGATTTTCATACATACATTTTCTGTCTCTTGATGTTAGTATTTGTGTACTCATTTAATCGAATTTAAAGGTTAATTTGCACATTTTTTTTGAAGTTTTATTTCTGTAGCGATTGTAATACTTTAAATCTTTATTAAAAGTTTTTCATTTGTTATGTATGGTTTTCCTCTTATATCGTTAAAATGAGTTATTCCTTAATCATTTACTTTCTATGTTCCAAAGAAGCGTGATACAGTTTATACTGAAATAATCGTGCGATATACTTCTGCAAAAGACGCAAGCGTTAATAAATAAATACTTAAAGCAATAAATACATTATCTTTGACTATGATGCACAATATTTGCCCAAGTACTATTTTAGATCGTAAGAATTGATACATATAGCGAACTTGACAAAAATCACGTTTCCTTATCCTCGGTTTTTTTTCTGGAGGACTTAAAAGAGTATTGAAAACATAAAGGCCTGCATCCGTGCCATGGCATCATAGAGCAATGACGCGTGTCAACATACGCGTTGAAGCGAAGCAGAGCTCGGTTTCTCGGGCGCATTAGTTGGTCCTCACGGGTAATTTAGCAGCAAGGGAGAAGGCGGGGACACCCGGGCAGCGAGGATAGGGCCGGAAGTGAGGGTGGGAGGAGACGGGGAGGATGTCAAAAAGAGGAGGTCAAGGATGGATTCGTTAGGTACACGAGAAAGAATGAAGTGAATAAGTCCACGACTTGACTGGGCGAAGTTAGATAGGAACAAAAATTCTACGACGGTATGCAAGAGAGAATAAATTATACATTTCAATAATGCATACAACTAAAAAACTACTAAAAATTAATACAAGGAAAATAGTATTTAAATATATAAAGTACAAATGTGTTATAATTATCTGATGTTTTTTGTAGAGATCACAAAAATTCGTCAATATGTTAGAGGAATGAAATTTAATTTGAAGTCAGTGAAAAATGTAAATAGGTATCTAGCTTAGATGATCTAACTAAATTGATTTGACGCAAGCACGTTCCTCTGAACGTTAATAAATACCATAATTTAAAATGTTAGAAAGTCGTGGTTTTCGATTGAGTAGAGTAAATTTCACAAAGAAATGTAGTTTTTATTAGAATGATAAATATGTTTAATTTAGAGCATTCCAAATTATTATATGATGCTGTCTATATTTAATGTATAAACCCATAATTTTTACAAACCTATAATTTTTCGCAAAAAGCTTTCCTTGATGTACAATGAAACAATAATCTTGTAAACGATATATCTAGAGCATATGTCAATCAAAAATATTTTAGAAATTGACCATCAAATTCAACAGGCACCCACTACAAGTACTTCATACATTGCACATTACTGAATTAGACATAGAAACAAAAATAAACATATCTAGCAACCACATTATAACTTATTCTGGTTCATTAAGTGTACTCATTGCCACATAATATTTACATTACATCAAGTTCAATCGTAAATTCTCTTCTGAAATTGTGTTTTTTAAACATAGTTTTGATACTTTATATTTATCTGAAGTCTTTATCCACCGGGATTGTTTAAAATTTCACAACACAACATCGTTAAATAAAAATATGGTTAAAAAAACTGAAGAAAAATACAGGTCTCACAAGCTTGTATTAATGAACACAAATTTCAAGTGTACTAAACGTAACATTATCACACTAATAATTTAGAGGTTTTTTCAGCGTAAGTCTCTGTGTTTTTACATACTTCGTAACATACCACATTACACCACACAATCAGTACACAGGACGGTCAATATCTAGATAATCATATAGCCAGAGCGGAAAATAGATCTAATTGACTCCGCAAATGATAAAAGAACGGGTTAACATGTTATCCCTTGCAACGAATATAACTAGCAATCACTCACCTTTGTGAAATGTTTTTCTACCCATTTGGGGGAGTATACGTTCATTTCACCTTTTAGATGAAGCTGAATTGAATAAATGATGGAAACGATGATTGAATGTTTATCTTTATAATGATAAAATTGACCTCTTTGATTGATTATAAACAAATTATGTTTTCCAGTTTCTCTCCCCGTGGAGGAATGTTTACATGCGACAAATAGAGTGGCGGGTGCAATTCTTTTGACTTAAGGCCCAACTGCATGCGAGGTTGGGGCGCTTCGATAAAAGTTGGAAACACGAATAGCACTTATCAGAACATTGTGACTCTTGATAGTGGCTTTTGTAATATAAGAGAGAAACACGCAATTTGAACTTGTGCAGTAATGCTTCGAGGGTGGTACTTCACGTCTGCTTGAGGGAGTAAGCCCACTTTTACTAAGCAAACATTTACTGTTCATGCAAAAGCTGAAAAAAAATCGACGACGATAGGAATTAAAACAATGTAAAAGTAACTTAAGTTAAGTTTTACAAGTTATTAATATCCCTTCTATAATACACTAACATTCGTTAAGTGAATTATTTGGGTTGTTCATTTTACTTGTTGATATCAACTCTAAATGGTTAACTATTTAATTAACCGAATATAACTATATTACATAAAAATTGATTTTAGGAACAATAATGTAAATCTAATTAAAGTGTTTGTATTTTAGGGCTTCACCATTACAGAACGTTTAATATAGAAGAAAAATCAAATTTTTAATCGTACTTAGATATTGAGTCCTCAACCACAAAATTAAGAGTAAAGACTATTAGGGCAATATTTTAACTTCATTTCTAAAGAACGTGATATTATATTTATTTTAAATTATCGTCATTGATTCGAATGTTTCGAGGTTTATTGAATATGATAATGTAAATATGAATATGGTAATGAAAATGATATTGGTTTTGCAAATTAAAGTTATCAGCTAACAACACCATAAATATTTAAAAATATTTTATTTATCTGGCGATAAATATTTAAAAAACACAATAATAATGTTTGAACCAATGAAAAAACTTTTCCACTTACAAATCAATATTCCAATGCAGGGAAATTCTACGAAACTCTTCAATTAGCGTGCTATGAGAACTCGTATAATTGCATACAAACCGATTGGTAATTGTGAGACTGAGTGGGCGCTTGAACTCAAGGATTGGGCTCAATTCACTTGCATCTCTGAAACTGCTACCAGCGCAGAAATTTACGTGCATGCAAGTCGAAAGGTTAGTACATTGATGTTAGAATACACGAGATATTGTCTTCGAAATATTTGAGCGTTCATTTTCCTCTCATTACTGACCGAAATAAACACTCAATATATTTAGAATATTTTTCGTAGTTTTACTTGCGCTTTCAAACATTTCTCATAAATGATGAATAACACATTATTTTACATCATTGGATCCGCATCAGCACTAAATGAATTATCGACGGTTTTGTGATGAATTTGGTCACTCCCTTTTAACTGGGTCATGATGCTTTTCTGTGGTCTCCTCCTCAAATAGTCTATCGGCGTGCTTGACAACCCGGTGAATTTTAAGTGCATTGGATCCGCACCCACCAACGTCATGCGTGAGAATTGAATAACGTGGCGAACAGTTCTCGTGGCGAGGGAGACAGAGATAGGATGGTTGTGGGACTAGGGGAATGAAAACGAGAGGAAGGGAGGGGAGGAGAAAAAAGAAACACTAGATCAGTCTCGCTGATTCATTCTGGACAAGAGGCAAAGAAGGAGATAAATTAAGATAAAAAAGAAGGTAATTTAGGGATTCGGGGCATAATAAAAGAAATAAAAAGAGAGTTGAAAAGGGGGAAAAATCGTACGTGGATGTTGAGAGGCGGAGTTTTGGCGGATGAGAGTGAAATGAATTCAAAATACGTATGCAGGTCGCACGTGCTTTGCTATGTGGTTGCCAGGGGAAATGAGAGGACGTAGCAAACCTCCGAGAGGAACGGGGACTACAAGGTCCCTTTCCGCTTACTCTCTCTGCAACCTGCGTCCTTTATGCGATACAAATACACACTTGTCAATGGACATTCATATAGGGAAGCGTTTTGTAAGACCTTTACATACTACTAGACAATGATAAACAATTTACATCCTCCATCATCAAACACATAGGTTAGCAATATCCGAATACAAAATATTTTAGGATCAGAGGGACGTAGGTAAAGTTCTGTGTTTCTAGCATACCCGAATAACATGCTAGAAAAACATTTATAAAAATTATTGAACAAAATGTACCATGGTATATGAAATAAGAATAAATATGTAAATAATCAAATGACTGGATTACTGTTGTTTGAAATACAGTTTTGCTGAGAGAATGAGTTAAATTGCTTTTTAATCAAACTGTGCTACAAAGTTTGTACCCTTTATCTTCGTAATTGATTGGAGACGATCAGTAGCAAGCAAATATCCTCAGAAATGCAATTCGAAATTCATAGGAAAGATGTTATTAAAATATTTTATATACTTTATTTTGCATGCAAATGTATTTTGTTATATGAATATTTACTGGCCCTAGTAATATTGTGTAAAATGGCCTCGAAGACACAGTATAAACTAGTTAATGCTTACCCATCATTCGCAAACGGAAATTCACACTTTTTCGTGAAACCTCTGCAGATTAGTAGTTCATTGATAATGGGAGTCACAAAGGGAAGCGGGTAGGAAGGAGGGCTGTTATTGTACCCAGTATAGAGAGCCCGTGTCATATATTATATAGAGACCCAGTGTCAAGCTCTCGGCTTCCGTTCGTATTCTGTGAACTTAGTGTGGTATTATTTTCATAAATATATGTAATTTAAATTAATTTTAGTTTCATTAGTTCGTAGTTCACAAATATATTATTATTATTTGTTTTAAAATTGAATTGTGGGCTACTACCGATTTCACACAAATTATGCATCTCACAATGTTTTAACAATATAATTACGAAGAAAATATCCATGCGGGACAAGGTGTCTTAACGACCTCAGTTCACGATAGGTATAGAAGGAAGTGACCTTTCAACACGACAGGGACATGAAATTTTGAAATGCGGTAATAAGCACGATTCTCATTTGCCCACGACCCTCATGCTCTGAGATAATAAAAGATTCTCAAATACATACGCGCAAATTCTCCTTTTCAAGTTTTTACCCTTCTCATGACGCCTATCTCGTCAAAGTACTTTATACATTTTCTTCCTCATACCTATCGATTTCGAGAACTCATCGCTTGTCGAAAGTACTTGACATTGATTTGAATGTTCATTTTATTTCATTTAATTCCCACATTAGTCTGTCTTTTAGTTAAGACAAATTCAGTCATTATGAACTTCCAAAGTGTTCATATTCTTCAAAAGTAAAAGAAATCTCAAAGTAATTGTAACCATAAATTAGTTAGTAAAAAAGAAGCAAACAAATGTACTTTGTCAGGAGGCTACAGCAATAGTCCTTGTAAAAATTGTCATGTTATGAACAATAATCACATTGTTATTAACATAATGCAAAAATATATTATTGGAAACATAAATTGAAATTCTTTGTCGATTCAAACAGAGCTCTGTAACATTATATTAATTTATTATTGAGATTAGAATATTATAGTAGATAAAATTATAAAAGAATGTATGACACTTCTCACCATTTACAAGATATCATTTACGACTTCAGTAGTTTAACTTGTAGAAACAATTTACAAATAACATGCATTATTTCGTTACGTAATAAAAAACAACGTATCTTCTTTCGACGAGGCATTTGTAGTAAAAGTGGTCAAATAAACTCACAATACACTTGGTGGAAAGATTCAATCCAATCCACTATGATATCAAAAACCATCCAGTATTTCTAGAGACTTTTCTGGTTGTATAGAGGATTAAAATGAATTTTAAAACTTTATTTGAATAGTGGCGACTTAATTGAACTTATTGACGTATTAACTATTAAGACATATTGATAACTATTATAAATTAGAACTTTCAATAAAACAATTTTCCTAACTTTTTTCCCTGTTGCATAAGGTGGAGTAATATAACTGGGTGTGATTTTATGTATTTATGACTAATTTTACCAATTTTCCCCCGAGGTAACAATAATTGTAATTAATTACGCAATTTTTTATTTGAGTTATAATTATTGAAATTGAGAATACTATTTCAGCTATTAATTAAGTTTGCGGGGATAATCTTTTTCACGCATATTGTTTATCTCTGATAATACAACAGTTTATTAATGTTCGGCTCACTTACGGGCACTTAAAATAGTTTTCTGTTAAAGCATTAATGAATTGTATTGATGCAAACATGGAATTGTAACCTTGATATAATAAGATATTAATCAATGCAAGCGTACAATTGTCTAACTAACTTTGAACTATAGTAAGTGAATAGTATACTCAACAAATGGTAACCGCGGAAAGAATCGGTGTTCAATTCATGAAATGAAGAAGAACAACACCCCTTAACAAAATAATGGTACAGCAAATTGAACCACATCCTTCATTCGTTTAATCAATGGACAAAGTTTTGTATTACTCAATCACATTCTCAATAGTATTTAAAATGTCTATTTTTTCTACCCAATCTTAAAAAAATAGCGTCATATTAATAACATTGTGATTGTGACACTGTAAAAACTATTTGTGTAATAATTGTGATTCCAAGTTCTTGCATCTCTCGAGTTTCACCTATTTCCTTTACAAGCTGCAACGAGTCATGAATATACAACCTTTTCTTCCTCAATATACAACACTCGCTCAAGAAAAAAAATTAATTCGAATTATTATTTTTTTCATGTACGTACATTTCATATTCTAGTTCCACGTTTCCCCCCGATCTTAGAATATACACGTCGATATTTCATTCTCTACACTCTCAATATCAAGATAGGTTATGTATTATGACATAAACTATTTAAAAACGCTAATGCTAATCTCGTAAAAGAAGAACCAATTTAAAAGAAATACCTCGAAAAGACAAAACTTTCATAAATTCACTTTTCAATTGCATCCTGCGCATTGGACATTTTCCTACTCAATGGAAGCTTGTGCAGATAATAGTTATTAAAAAACCTGGAAAACCTGCCCATGTAGTTACATAATACCACCCCATCAGATTACTAACCATTCTTTCAAAAGTATTTGAAAAGCTTTTCTTGCAACGTTAAAACCTTTTTTGTGTTCAACCTTATTCCCGAGCACCAGTTCGGTTTTCGACAACATAATTCCACTGTTGAACACGTTAACAGTCTAATAAACATTATTGAAGGAACATCCGAGAATAAACAATACTTCTCGATATAAGTTAAGCGTCTAATCAAGTGTAGCATCATGGTGTTTTTGTACAATAAAGTTGTTACTACCCCATTCTACATCCTGGAACGTTGCTGACCGCTTTTTCCTAATACGGTACGAAGAAAAAGCGACAAATCTCCTATCTATTAAATCTAGGGTATCTCAAGGTAGAGTTCTTGAGTCTTCAGGTAGAGATCTCGGATGTACCTCAACTAGTACATCTACCATAGTAACGTTTGTCGATTATATAGCAAATAGAACTTCTAGTAAGGAAATTTAACTGGTTACTTGGAGGACGTTATCAGTTGTAACTCGAAAACAAAACTCTTATCTATAAGACAATAATAATTCCTACTTGGACGTTCGAATTACAAATATGGGAAAGTGCAATTTCATCTAACATCAGCTCTTCCTTGTGTTTGTGTTTTACAAAGCTAAGAACTTGAAGACAACCACTAAGAACTTGGAATTTTTACCATGTAATAATATTTGCTATTTGTTCACCATAAACATATCATAAATAACAACTATCTTTTAAATTAATATACAATTTTATAATAATTCCTTCAATGCAATACAATACCTTGAATCGATATGCTTGGTCAGTGTTGGTAAAAAAATAGCTACATATGATGCATTTTACAAAGTAATTAATATATATGATGAAGGTACAATGCAATTAATCAGTACACATCAAAAAATAAGAAAACACATTAAAAGTATAACTCTTTTTTAAGTTGGTTTAACCGTAGTAACAAGTTAAATTGTAAAAGAAAAATGTTGAAAACTGTATGTTTTAGAGAATAATTTTTAAACTATTCATGAAAAGAAATTTGACAAATTTAGAAGCATACTCTCTACAAGGAAATGTGAATAATTATTCTTGAAGAAGTATGGGACATTTCTTTTTTATATTGCTAACGTTTTTCTCAGGATTTGTACATTACTATTGTAATGATTTTTAGCGATTTTATTTGTTTTTTAAATTTATTTTCAGCAAGGGAAGGATTTTGTTAATTTACTCACTATTCGCTGTAAATATTTGAGATCAAGTTTTAGAGTTCAATGTCCGTTTGGAAAGTCTGTTAAACTTTCAATTTTGGAGATGCGTCGTAACATTTAATGTAGTTCAATATATATTTGTTATCCTATACTTCTGTACTGATCAATATTTTCTAGTTCCTAAGTGATCACAAACCTATAACATCAGACAGACGAGTCAGATCTCACGAACGGGCAGGGTATAGCTCAAAAGAATTATTTGTAACTAGAGGAATAAAAGAACTGTCGGAGATTGGAACTTTGTAGATATAACCATCCATGTCTGTGCATTCGGAAACTAGTGGTGCAAAACCATTGCACATACTTTCTCATATTCGCTTCTCAGTCTGGACTAGAGAGTGGCATTAAAGCATTGTATTAGGAGAGGGATGATTTTCACATGTTACCTATATTTTTGTCGTCTTCATTTTACCCAATTTAAGAAGTTGATTAAAGAAATTTTTGACAAGCTTTTGTATAACAGAATCTCTAATATACAAATTCTTTTCTCCCCCAAAAACGAAAAAAAAAATTTTGTTCAATTTTTTTTTTCGTTTTTGGGGGAGATAAATCAGCAAGACTTATATTCTATTTCAAAAGTTATATTTATTAATAAATATAAAGATAAATATGATATTATTAACGCGAGAACAAAGCCAGCAGGCCATAAGTATTCTTATATAATTTAATTAGGAACTAAAGAGTTAATTTATTTGCAATTTGAAATTACAAAATTATATTAATAAACACTAAACGTATCTATTCATTCTTTCGGTTAAATAAGTAATACTGATTGTTTATTTACTTCCTGTTATTTCGTAACGCTCCTTATCTATCTCGTCAAAGAATTCTCTAAGTGTTAAAATATATTTTTAACAATATTTTTAACGATTGAACCATTGAATTATTTTAAAAAATCATGAAAAATAAGCAAAAAGATTTAACAAACATTCCTTCAAAACAAAACAAAAAACATGTAGCCAAGTTATTTATTAAAACGGCAAGAAATAATATAAAATAACATCCTCACGCATCATATTATATGCACGAATATTAAATATGACACACAGCATGCACCAATTAACAAGAAAATCCGGCAAAAGGAACAGTGGACCATTTGATACGAAAGCTAGCGCAGCAAAATGATGCAGCGTCACTGAATGTGAGGTTACGACAAGTGCGTAGAGGTCGCTTGGGTGGAAGATTCAAGATATACCAAGGGAAACATAAGATGCAAACATTCCTCTATTCTCCTTTTCAAACTAACATATACTCTTTGAATACACACCATTGGCAAACTTAAAACTACGCGCCATGTTAGAGATTATATACATATATATAGTTGGACCAGTTTTTGAAAATTATTCAAAAATGTACTTTGACCTTCATGTGAAGTACCCTTTGTTTTACAGCAAAAACTAAATTAGAGCACGTGAATCGATAACATGTAAAATCTATCGTAAATACGAAATATGAATTAAATTGATTCATCCATTTACTCAGAATCGCTGCGCGCAGACGGACGGACGTTATGCCAAAAACCACTTTTTCGGAATTAGATCTGAAAAACGGGCATTTCCACAAAAATCTCGTTTACGAATTTTTTCACGATAACAATACTTTCTATATACTACGTATATGAGGAAGTAAAAGAATAAGCAAAGGTGTTATAATACTTATTCCAATGCCGCGACCAAACACTGATCGAACACTGGTTTCGATCGCTGATCCTTTCGTCGCACCACTTTTCCCGCGCTTCCTCCATTCCGAGTCAGCTTCTCACACCGCATTTGCTTAGTTTTCTACCTTTCCTTCTTCTCGCGATCATATTTTCCTCCTCTCTTATTCTTCCTAACACACCTACCACCATCTCCACTTCTTTCCCAACCTCTTACATTATCTGCCAATCACCACGATGTGTGTCCACCGCTGTGGTGAGTGTCACCACCGCAGTCGTGCCCTTGTCACCGCCCCCGAACCCTGCTTCCACCACCGTTGCCATCGCCGCGTGCCACTGCGTGCGCAAGGAGCCATTAGTCACGGCGTCGCCTTCAGCCGTTGTGCGCTCGATAGCACAGCACGCAGAAATAGGCGCCGACGAAGCGAGGGGTGGGGTGAGTGTCGGTGTTGCAGTCTCAGGGGATGGCCACGAGGGAGGAAGCGCTTCCTAAGAAAAGGACGGATCATGATAATACAGAAGACGAGGTCCACGAAATTCTTTCGTTGCAGTTCATTCTCGTGGGGACATGAACGGATACCTATTTAAAATAAAGAAAGTATTACGAAATACCTGTACGTGTAAAATGTGTAGAATCAGAAAATGTGCAACACATGTTGTGAGAATGCCCAATTTATAGACCAAATAGAAGTGGATATTTAAGAGTACTTAAAAGTAGATGTAATGAACTCACTTTTATGTGACAACCTAAATAAAACAGGAGAAAAATTAGAAATTCATGATCTTTTCATCAAAATGTGTGAATTTAGATATTTTATTAACTAGAATTGAGTTTACTCATCAATCTCTGGATCTTACGCACCTTTTACTTTCTTTCAAGTATTTCTCTCCTTCATTCATATATTGTTTATTATCTATATATTTGTAAACGAGAGATTTAAGAAGACTAGAAGAAAGGAAATGTCGAAATACCCTGTATTGACATTGTTGAAGAAGGGTTGAAAAGGGAAAATAAATGAATAAATGAATGAATATGGGGAGAGTGTGTAGAGAAACATAGACACGTTCATAGCAAAGATGATAGAAGAAGAAAGAAAAGATGAGATGAAAGTAATACCAAAACCAAAAACAATACGTAGAAAATGAGGATAATGAAATGGATGGAATTCGAGCAATTAAAATCGAGGTGAAAGAACTGTTAATTCTCATTTCCCGAAGTAACGAGTTAATGGTTTTAAATTTGAGAATTTCCTCTCTGGTCCAAAAACCTCTAGCTCAAGGATCTGTTCGAAGTTTTGACTAGTTGTTTTTGATACTTTTGATATTAAATGGGCATATAAATTATATTAAAAAATCCACCCAATTTACATCAATTCAGATAAAACTGCTTCATTGTTCAAATGACACATTTCTACTTTTTGTTCATGTGGCATGGGAGACTTACATGAAAGTTTGAAGGAAACAGGAAGTTGAAAGAGAAGCAAGTATTGGTTCCTTGAATTCCACGGAACAGTTGATTGACTCAAGGGATAGAGAGCATATCTGCCCCGGTACTTATCTTAAAGACTCTAGGAGACCAACCTTCCCTTAGCGTTCCCCGAAGGCCACCACTGCCGCGTGGTGCGCCAAATGATACTCATAACTCAATGTTCCGCCTTCTTGTCGCTGGTGCGGTTTCCCAGACGCCGCCCTTCGCCCTCCCTCAGGATGGCAAAGGCTCTGACCTGCGTTCTCGGCTGTTTCTGCACTTCTGCTTGCACTAACTGGACTCATATACTGTTACTCTACATGATGTGCAACAAATAATAAAATAAATCGTGATTTTATGGAAATATAGTAAGAGTGGATTGATGAAAAAAGAGCACTATTCAGGAAATTTACAATGCCTGACCTTGAGCCAGTCAGCTTCTTGCAACCCCAGGAGATAGGCTCTCGACAGCTTGTCTTACGTTACATAACTACAGCAAAATTTCAACCCGTGAAATTGTTCTTGGAACAGTATTGGAATACGAACAACGAACCAAACCTTCTCATAATACTGCTCAAATCTGCGTCTCTCCGCGGGGAACAAGTCTCCTCTTGAACGTAGAATATCATCCGATCAAAAGTACTCTAACGTCCAGCTGGTCGTATCGATGATCAATGATTCAACTCGTAGAACCATGAATAATACCAATATCTCAACAAATGCCGCATTCAATCTCGTCCAAATGCATTACCTAAACGCTTTATATTCAAATGGCTTACCTAAAGGGCTGGAATTAAATTTTATGACCCTTCCTTAGAATTTGATTTTACAATAAAAATTAAGCAAACTTAACTTGAGTTGAATTTTTTTATTCTTTTCTCAAGAATCAAAGTCTGACGTGTTTTTAACATTTAACTAATTTCCTCTTACATCGAAAATGTACGTATTTTGCATTTATGTTAGCGAAAACGTGTAGTTTTCTCAAATATCTTGTCTCCTGAAGTACGAAAGTCATGTTCTAATCATTCGCTGATTCGTTTCAGAATGGGGTTATGTTCGTTTTCTACTCCTCTTTCGGCATATCAATTATTCGTATTATTTGGGCATATAGATTAAGTTGACAACTGCTTTTTGATTCTCTCGTTTTATTCCGCTTTATTTGTTTCGAGGTATCACAGTCCTCATTGGTGTTTGCGTTCCGCTACGGAACATGAGGGTGAACTGAAGTCTCCTTTCGAAAAATCGAACGTCGACTGTTAGCATTCTTCCTGTTACGTCATACTGAGGTGGCGCAAAATTCAAATCCTCAATTTTATACTCCATATACAAATTACTATGGATGATCACAGTATGAACTTGACAAACGCTCTAAATTAGCAAATATAAAGGGGAAATAAAGAAATATTGATTGACTCAAGGGATAGAGAGCATATCTGCCCCGGTACTTATCTTAAAGACTCTAGGAGACCAACCTTCCCTTAGCGTTCCCCGAAGGCCACCACTGCCGCGTGGTGCGCCAAACGAGAAACGAGAGAATCAAAAAGCAGTTGTCAACTTAATCTATATGCCCAAATAATACGAATAATTGATATGCCGAAAGAGGAGTAGAAAAAATTGTAAATTAGTTTATCATTCTCCACATGGTTTGTAACTGATGTTTTGACAACAAACTTATTTTTGATAGATGGTTTTGAAGTACTTTAATATACTTTCCCTACATTCAGCCTCCAAGAAGGATTTCTATAAAAAATCAGAAACGTTTTAAAATTTAATATTTCGAAATGTAATGTGTCAAAAAATTCGTGAATTTGTGTGTGTGTGTGTTAACATCTTTTAAATTAGAAATAAATGCTCAAACATTTTCCTCTGTAGATCGTATTCAAAAATTTCACGAATGATATTGCTTTACATTTCAAATTATTAACTTCTAATTTTTTTTGAATTTTTAGTTCCAATAACACATCATAAAATTAAGTAACATTAAAGATCTATTTTCTGAAAAGTTATGTAATATTTACCTGAATTAGGAGAGAGGGAAAAATAATTTATAAAAACACGATTTTCCGTTATATTTAATGAAAAATAAAATTCGAGGGGAGGGGGTGGCTCTTTATATGAATCCGTAATGAACCTTTTAAAAATGTATCATTTTGTTATTGTTTCTTTATTCCGATATATTTTCAAGATAGAAACTTTTTTATTAGGGTAAAATTTCAAAAATGGATGTGTTTTAATGATTAACATTTTGGATAGAAAAGAAGATTTTGCGTTAAAAAATTCTTATTACTCCGATCAATTTTTTATTTATTTATTTTCAAAACTTCAAATTCCAGTACACAACCAAACTTGTTTCACAAACTATGTTAGCCGAGATGATCCTGATCATAAGCCGACACTTCCTAGTGTCCCTTAATGTACTCAATCAGCCAGTAATAGTAATTTTATCAGACATATCAAACAATGTTCATTTGTCTTATAGGACTACAAGTTTCCAGTTCTTTTTAGAGTCATGTTCTTCAAAGATACGGTGGAAAATAATACCCTAANCCAGTTCTTTTTAGAGTCATGTTCTTCAAAGATACGGTGGAAAATAATGCAAAGTTTTTATGACTCACAACAATCAATACTTAGACAATCTATTTACTAATGAATCTAAAATCAACCTCGTTTTAACACTCTTTAGTATCAGAAATATAACTATTGGCGTACCAATAAAAGTGAATTCTATGGAATATCTGTGGCATGGAAATCTGAAAAAGTAAGCAATGAAATTATTTGAAATTTAAAAGGACTCTACTAATGGTTACTGCAAGCATAATGCAAAATATAGTTTATATTGATTAATTAAAATTGTCTGCTAATCAGTGGATGTGAATCTTCCACTCGCATCACTGTTGACTATGAAGCTTAAAATGCGTCCTGCAGAGTTCAATTTTGCTACGTGAGGCGGACAATTCAATGAAAATATAATATTCGTGACCGAATAGTAGAAGAAAAACTGTACACGCAATGTGAAGAACATTGTTTTCAAGTACATAACCAAAATGTTCAGACTCCTTTACCATACGCTTCATTTATTAAGCTTCCAATGTAAAGTGTGATGTCCTTCTGTTTGGGTTTTAAAACAATTCGTAAGTACGTACTACATATTAGCATACAATACAGAACACTTTGCGTGTGTTTGGTAGGTTTTTCTTCGTGGTATTTAATTTAATAACATGAAAGTAGAGAAATATGGAAACTAATAAATGAATTTAGAATATTATACAAGAACCCCGGGCAACGACGGGCAAAATGAGCAAAAACATCCAGACCAGTTGACTTTTCAATTTTTCCCGGAAATTTTTTTATTGTGTTTGTTTCACAATGGAAAAAAATGTTTTATTTGTATGTTTTATTGGTGAATAATTTTAAAATTTTGAATGTCCTGCAAGATAATTTCTAATCGACAAAAGCGGAAGACAAACATATTATTCAAAAAAGGGTATAGTGTATGATAACTGATCAGTATCATTCAGAATAACAAAAGAGGAATTTATTTCTATTAATTCAATTTACGTCCATTTCTAAAGTGCAATGTGAAATGTTCAGAATAAATATTGCGTGGTGTCCATCTCTAAAGGACGTATCAGTATATATTTAACCATAATGAGTTACATTTGTAACTGCAACATGATCAGAAAATTTCCCTAGTTATTTAGTAGACTAATAAAATTTAGTTTACTAGCCGGTAGTGAGCAAGAACGCTAGGATAAGAGGAACAAATAAACTACGCGTAGGTCGATATAACAGAATCAGATGAGAACGGATGAAGTGCGTGACAGTGGTAGAAGTTGATAGGAGTGAGTGAAGTAGAAAGGTCTGATCCTGGCTCTTGAGACTTGCATATGGATCAGAGGATCTGAATGCGAGTAGTACATGGGACTGTCCCATGGGGCGACGGAATGGAACCGCGGAAAGCGTTAAAACAACACCAGCGCTTCTCTTCAGGTGCAGCGCTAGCGGCGGCCGCTGATGAGTCCTCTGTTTACTCTCTGCCCTCTCCCCTTAATGCGCAACGCTGTGTCGCCGCGGGGCAGCGTTTCAAACGCACGCAAATGGACCAAGGAACCAATTGGGACACGCACAGGTCTTCAAAGCTCGCATCTATCCGCTCTGCTACGGGACGCGTTCGGAATGAAAGCATCATAAAGAATGCGCTCTGGAGAGCGGAGTTTGCTTTCATTTTGTAAGTGTTTGCTTGCCGTACACTTTGTTATTCGTCTCGGTGATTAAACGCCAATGATATATTTCTTTTTATCAATCTATCCAAAATTTCATTCGCTCGATTTTCGTGACAATTTCTTTCCGAATTCTCAGTTTTTCTTCTTCTCATTTCACGGGAATTGAGTAGCCATGAGCAATCAAACGCTCAAAAACAACTAGTCCCTGCGTAACATTTCACTGTTTATTCAAAACTTTAACTATTGCAAGTCTTCTTGAAGAAAAATCTTCACATATTTGTGATCAGCATATTGTTGGCAGTGCAAATCGAGGCAATCAAATTACGGAGATATCTTGGGACTATGGAATCAATAAGAAAAGATTTTGCAGCATTGTTTATACAGTTATTTATAATTTACCATGCAATCTACGCCAACTTGTAAATAGTTTACGAAAAAGATTATCACACCTTTTCCTCTTGCACAACCAAAATTGGTATGAGAGTTGTCGCCGGACATTCCAACTAATTAGTTTACCATATCATTGTGGCTCAAAACTAAAAGTACAAAGTAATTCGGACGATTACTTAATTCACCGGGTAGTGTTTCAGGTTCGAAAACTATTATAAGAAATAAAATGTTGATTTGGTTTTATCATGTGGCAGGACAAAATTGTCTCATTAGGTAAAATTTCATTTTTTTGTGATTCATTCTGAACAACAAACGTACCCATTGAAGATAATATTGCTATTGGATTAACACCAGTCAGATGACTTTTTATAAAACTTGTTGTAAGATATACCAGCATATGAAATATTGCTCTCACATGACCACTAAGTGCAAAATTTAATATGTGGGTCATGTTCACGCTTTCTTTTAAATTCACATAGTTCACGCAGTCCTTTTATGATTTATAACTCGCTTTCTTCAGAAACCAAACTCCAGTGCAAATGTTGCCAACCTAGATTGCCAAACCATCTGTCGCGTGAGCGTCGAAGAGAGTTTGCATGTGCATGCCAATTGATAAACGGTTCGTTTGAATGGATTTTACTCTACACTTGTGAATATACTCGTTAAACTAAAACACAACCATTACCATGATTTTTGTTTCATTTCGTATTTCTAGTATATACTTTGTCTTATAATTCGTGATATTTACATTTCTCTTTGGGACACCGGGGACATACACCCTTAAAATCTCTCTCGATTTTTTCACGGACGTATAGTCACCGTANCCCAGTGGCGGCAATTAGGGGGGGGGGGGGAAGCCACCCCTCCACTTTTTTTAGGAATATTTATAAAAATTTCATTTTAACCGGCTAAAACTGAGAATTATTTAAAAAAATACACCATCCCTGATGTGGTAGTCACCAATTGTCTTTCCATTTATTTATTTCATAATTTAAATCGTACTTAGTGGAAATATGCAGAAAAGTCATGTAAATGAAAATTGTCAATATTTTTTGCCCCCTCCCCCCATTTTAAATTTCCAATCACCGCTACTGGTCTCACCTGCCACCAAACTGAGCAAAAATAATTGATCGAAATAAAATATTTTAAAATTTAGGTTTACTCAAGCTTATCATTAAATGTTAATGTAGTGTCAAATGAGGACGCAATCACATGTTTTCTCTCGTTCAATAGTCTGTCAGCCATCTCCTTTGGAGAACTCCTGGCCAATACATTCAATAGCTCTTAGGAACTACCTCGGAAGCGTTGGCCTCGAGTGCGTGTGTTGCTTGACAAAATCTCCTTACAGATTCAGGTAGAGCACTATAAGAATAGGTATTCTCATGCCACCACTTTGGTCAAAACTTGGCTTGTGCATATTCAAGCTCTGATAGTGCCTTAGTTTATCCTATGTGGTAATAATCGTAGAATTATTGTTTCTTATTTGAATAAATAATAAATGTCAATTAATATTTTTACTATATTTTCTGTATCAGTCAATACTAGCATTCAATTCCTGAAACTAAGACACTCATACTCATTCTTATTGTGCCTTATTTTCAGGAATGCGGAATTCTCAAGGCATGCAGGGTGTAGGTAATGGGAAAGAGTAAAAGAGTGTTTCCTGTTTCTCAAAACGAAAAGGGTGATTCCTTAACGCTAAGGGTGGAAAATTCAGACTGAAAACCATGAGAGATGGGGAGTACGTGTAGTCACTAAACCCCTGGGGAATTAATTGAATATAAATCCAAATCTTCCGCGGTGGGAGGCCATCTTCCTGTTATTTATATATAATCACACTGCTCTATTTTATATGGAATCACTAAAACTGACTGAATAGGTTCATAGTGATTCCCCAATCCCACATACCCAATGTAGAAAAGTTCGGGAACATAAAATTACAAGAGAGACAAATGCGTTATATGTTCATATTTTGTAATCAATGAGTATTTAAAAAATGATACGTTCACATATGAAAAATAATTAAGCTACTTACACAATAATATGTGAAAATATGATAAAATATATAAAATATATAAAATATAAATATTCTCATTTGCTAATCACAACAATCACACTACGTCACTGTGCCGAAGCCTCACAACTGACGGTTAACAGACTGCATAGACACAATCTCCAGGATCACTATCAGAACAAAAGTAAACGAAAAAAGTGTTACGTTGTACTGAGTGTCTGTCACGAAGGTTTTCATTGTCTTTGCTCAGTGAGATAACTCAAGAAGTACTCAAATTTCAGAGATTCTACATAGAGATTGAGCAACACTATGTACCTGTACATTAAATTACAATTAGAGGTTTCATTAAATTTTCACCATTGGGGAATAGGCCATCTTACGTTACCTCGATAGTACATACTAAATAACATTGTTTAAGTTAAGGCTTACGTGTTTTGTCCGACTGATGTTTGGCAGATACAAGGTTGGTTCTACGTGAACTGCAGTACTTCCGAAACATGCAAAATATACATAAAGATTAGACACGTGATTACCTTAAATGCGCATTTCACAGAAAAACAGAACAATTAACGCACGTCGTTGTATTATAAAACAAAATAGTTTACTTTAATTAGAACCAACTTTAGTACACGACAAAAACCTTGAAGATGTGTATATAAAGTCAGCAGTTTCTTATATATTTTGCGTAAAATACCAATAATTGGAAAACCATACAAAAATTGAAAAAAAAGTCTGATGTGATAAAAAATACTTCTTTGAGAATTAAATATATCAATAATTTTATAATGAAATGTATTATTTAGATGAATTGCAATTTCATGAAACCTCATTCTACACATCATTCAACATTCATTAAATACAAATACGTATCTCCATAAATGGGAAATATCTAGATGGAAATGAATCATGAATGCATGAATGTGGAAACATCACAAGCGAAACGACGTAAGCTACAATTTCCCATTATGATTGAAATTTCATTTAGCCCTCTCTTTAATTAGTCCTGCTATTTCTAATATAATATTTATTTGTTTAGCGTGCTTTTCTATGACTAAAAATATGATTAGAAAAAAATCTATGGCATTTGTATTGATGGAATGTCCGTTTTATTGTTCAATTTTCACTGTGTTACAGTGAGGTTTCGTGAGCAATTTATTATGAAAATAAGGATTAACATATTTAAATTAGGAAAGTATAAATAAAAATTATGCGGCCAGTAATAACAAAAGGAAAACCTCAGAACAGTTTGAAAATTACTGAAGCAATGAAATTCTTAACTAGACATATACAGTCTAACGTAATACGTGGTTAACTTACCTTATACAGTGTAATGTATTATATGGTTAAAACTTAATATCATTCAATATTAAGTTCAAGACAATTTTAAGAATATGTTAGATTAATCAAAAACATGTCACATGGATATAAATGTAATATTCTTTTCTTACAATGCGAAAAATTCTTCCTAAGTATATTCATATTCGCTGTATTATTTATTACCGTATCATTGTTTTAGAAGGTGAAACTTCGAACAGAAAATTTTACGGAAGACTTTTTAGCAAATAAGGTTCCTCAAATTTTGCACGAGACCTGAATGTTATCTCCGTAATTGAGAGGTTCAGTTCAATCCTTTACGCAACTCATTGACGAAGGATATCATTATAAAACTTAAAATACAAGTTTCTAAATTATAAAAGTATAGAATTTATATTACTTGATTTTATGTTTTTGTCTCAGTTTTTTATGTAACTGGAAAGTTAAAAGCTCCGGAACATTAAACACACATCACAAGTGTGAGATTTAAAAAGTCAAGGCTTTATAAAAAGTATTCATAATTGCGTTTTATCATTTCTTACCTCGATATCTCGCATCGCCACGAAATATAATGGCTCTAAAGAGTGAAATAAATTTCGATTCATCGAGTTTTGGATTACTACGAGTATGTCAACGCGACTACTAGTCACACAAAACCGTTTGTTGTTTTAAGAAACAGTGAAAACCCGTCGGGGCATCTGGCTGAGGTATCAGAACAGATGAAACCGTAGTACGTACAACACATGACACCGTATCTTACTGCCGGCACCAATTTTGACACTACTGGGAACTACGTTTCCTACAGTTTTCACAGAATTGTCACAGCAACGAAATTATCCTGCACACGAAAGTGATAAAAGAAACAGGTGAAAATGGACTAATGTTGCGATCCATTGCATTATTTATTTATTTATTTATTCGTTTAATTGTCAAGGCCACCGATGTATACTCGCTGTTATACATGATTGGTCGAGACATGCACACATATTAATAATTACCAACCAAAACATTATCAGTAAGAATCATATTTTCCCCTATTTTCAATAAAATTGGTATCACCTTCCTCTTGTATTTGTTTTTTCTCTACAAGTTTGTTCATCTCCCTTGTCCAAACACTCTTTGTCTCCCACTCGAAGTATCTCATCATCTATTCTTATTCCCCCTTTTCCCAGCCAATAGCGTATAGACTTAACGCGTATAGTATTTATGTTAATTTTTTTACTACAATCTTTTTATACATTATCCATCGTCTTTATCTGTTTATATCTTCACAACAGGTGTATTTCCGTTTTGCAACGTTTCTCGCCCTAAGAACCAAGGTACCGTTGTTCGAATACCGGTGCTGCCAGACTCCTGAAGACGGACGTTGACAGAACGTCCAAAACGTTGCAAAACGAAAGTACAACCAGTTGTGAAATAAACAGGTTCAGACGACGGATAATGTCCAAAAAGATTGTAATGAAAATGATAATATAACATTGTCAAGAATTTCATACAGAGAAGAAGTTATGTTTATATTTATAAGTTATATTCCCAGTGAGTCACGTCAGCTTTCACCGGTTTCAAATTGCTGTCTTATGTCTGAAATGAAATCCATCTTGTCTTTTTCTTATTTAAATAATCAAATTGTGTCTTCAGAAATGGGGTCTAATGACCTCAATGCTGACGAGCCCTAAAGCCCCACAACAACAAAAAAATCTTCAGAACTATCCAGGTAATAAATTGTAATAAAATGCTCGTTAATTTTATGTCACAGAATAAACAACTCAAAACATGTCCTTTAATAAGTGCGTGAACTACATAAATAACTACAGAACAAATACATCATTTTCAGGGATATTTGATTTGAAATCATAGTACTTTTCTATTACGAAAATTCAGTATCTCCGGTAAAAGAAATTTGAAAATATTTCGACTTTGCGGTCAAGAAACTAATGAATTTTTCCCGTTATCATTTACCAAACCTCCATGAATACCTTGTGTGAGATATATTTTGAAACTTAAAATGCTCTCTCTGTCTCATATACACTTTGATGATTATGTTCCCAGTGAGAGTTATCCTCACAACTCCAATCGTGTCAAATAAAAATGCTAAAGTGATTGGTACCACGAGTAAACGGACTGTTTTCTCATCCATAATGAGTCATTAAAACTGGAAATGAAAGTAGTTTGTATTTCGCAAATACATCATTTGTAAATATATTGGATGAAGATAACGAAGAAGGAAAAATTGCAGAGTAACTATTTTACAGATGAATTAATTTTCCAATAAAATTAGCAATAATAAAACAATCTTATTTGATCTCCAAGTAAGAAAGCAGTAACATCATATTATGTGGGACACCAAATCGTATACAGAAGTAGAGTTATTCGGTGGCAGATGTTGAAATCACCTATGATAAATAGGCGACTCATTTTTGGTGAGTTGTTCTCCTTTCTCATATTGATCACTTGCTAAATGACAGTTTAAATTTTTGGACACTTTGGACAGTTTTGGACACTTGTTAAATTACTTAGGAATAATACTCAAAACCTAGGTTTCAGGAAAGACATACATCTCAAATTGAAACATGAGTTACCAAATCAGCTTGTCAGAGGAATTACTCAACATTTGTACGGATACAGTTCTCATTCAATCATGATTACAGGCATTCTTTATCCATTAGTATATTGATTAAGGCACAGGATCATAGACTCGCCTCGAAAGTCAAACATCAAGCCATTCTCTCTCAAGAGATCAAAATATTCATAAGAATTCGAAGATCAAATTAGAACTAATAAGCTCAATCACTCAATATTGCAATTGCCATATTGCTCAATCACTCAATGGAATTGAGCAATTTATACAATCGTGTTACAACAAAATATCTATAATCCAAGTAGTTCAAGAGAGGATACAATTAGTGATAAGTAATTTCCATGAAGGTAATTCTTTGCAGCACATCTAATAACGATAGAATACTATTTTACTATTATACAGGTTTTGTAAAGTTCCTAAGCCAAATCCCTTGTTACATTCACTTTGTTAAGAAACTGTGATTAATTACACCAGTCTCCTCTTTCAACAAGAGCGGAAGCGTATTCTGATGACAAGAAAAAGCGTTTTTACACGTAATTATTTTGATTTTACAATTTTTTTTTAGAAAAAGAAATTTTGTGAAGATCCACAGAGACGATACTAAACTCTTTTGAAGAGCTTCCGAATTATACTTACCATCAGAAGCATTACTTTTATATATACTGATATTTAGGGATTGTAGGAAAGGAACAACAAATAGGCATTAAAATTGGAGGTGATGAGATAAATGGGGATAAGATTATAAAAGCTTACGTTCTTAAACATATCAAATTGATCGTTTTTTATATAATTTAACTGAAAATCACAAAATATCCGTAACCGGTAATTCAGAATAGATATAATTGTACAATAACTTTCTTGTATAAAACTATACTATTATACTTTTGACAAAGAATAAAGGGAGTGAAGGATATTCGCACAGTTTTCCTGATTTTTATCAATGTATTTATCTGATCAGAGACAGTATCGTCTAAATAAGCTTTGTTTTGATCCCATGCCCTTCCATCTCTCTCTAAAAAAGGTAAAAAACACAACGAAAGCAGCGAGGTCTGTGCGCGGTCGCTCTCGCGCTTCCAACCTGCGAATTTCCGAGGTAAGCTCCGCTTACGCGCCAAATCCGCTGGAAATTCCGGCACCAAGTTAAAATTTCAACGCAGGACGCGACGCACGGCAAACGGAGTGGGATCCCGGAGAAGACTGGAGGAACGAACGTCAGGAGTATGTAGGGAGGAGGGAGATATATTGCAAGAATAAGGATCAGGCAAGGATAGAAGGAAAAACGCAGAATTCAGAAGGAGAGATTTGATGGATTACGGAATAAAAATGCGCATCGAAGATTAAAACATAATAAAGCGGTGAAAGAAATTATGAAGAAAAAATAGAACACAACGAATGAGAAACATGATTCTCAATACAAAGGATTTGCGAAGAAGATATAAAAATAAGAAGAGGAGTTTAATGGAGTATCAAGGTGGAGGTGGTGTTTAGTTCTGAGGTGGATGAGAAAAAATGGAAAAAATCAATAATCGAAGGTGAAAAGTATTAGGATAGTAGCAGTGCACAATAGAAAGGAAGAGAGTATGGTGTGAAGATCCGCATTCAAGTGATGAGATAAGCAACGTGACAAAACAGATTTCCAGGGAGCAAGAAAAGATAAATCATCTTTGTAGAAATAAATATGGCAGTTAATGGAGATGAGAACTACAACGAGGATTAGTGCAAAGTAGAGTTATGTAAAGAAACCAAAAAGAAATGCCAAACACGAGATTGAAGGAGAGCTGTCTTTCAACGTCCAAAGTTTACATAAATGTATGTAGTTACTGAACAAAATGAAAGAATGTGATTACTGCCATACATATGTGTGAATCTGTTAGTGCATATAGCCACCAGATTTGGCAGAATTCTGATAGTAACACAGGAGGAAACTACGTAAAAAGATTACAGTAGATATATTTGTTCCACATTCAACTCTAAAATTATAACATATATACGTATATGTATATAATTGATTCAAAGCATCCAATACCCTCTCGCAGGTTAGTTTTTTTTCTCATCTTCCACCGTTTGTGCTCGGTTTTTAAGTTCATTGAAAAAAATGCCGGTGCATACACGCTTCACCCTGGAGTTTTTATTGTTATGATACGGTTTATCTTTTTTATGATTTAGTGTGAACAAAAGTATCACCCTTGTACGAAAAAAGTTATAATATATATTATATCTTTTATATATTATATCTTAAATACTTCGATATAAACAGAAAAAGATATAAAAATAGATTTCCCCCAAATCTGCTCTTTCCAAACCGATTTTCAAAACATAGATTTTTAGTGAGCCTCTAGAATGGAAAAGCAATATCATGTCTAAATTTCTAGATCCTGCCTTTAATTTTTTCTGTCTTAACAAGTTTTAATCAATTTTATTCTGAAACGATTCTTTTATTTATATTCTTTATAAAAATAAAAGTACAATTTTATAGTTTTATGACGATCAATTACGAACACGTCTCCATAAACATTTTTTTTCAGTTGCATGGGATATTTTTGGTAAATTGAATGTTTTTTAGAATGCTGAATCCAAAAATGACCTCAATTTTACATCAAGTAATCATCCCAGTTTTGTAAAATATTAGGGGTATATAATAAAAGGTCATAACACAAATTTATAACATCACTTTTTTTTTTTTTCATTTTACTAAAAGTATTATTGCTTACCATTAATCAAAAATTAATTCCTTCATGACATATTTAACATTCTTTGTTGACTCCTTTGAAACGATTTCTTCTTCTTCTCTTTAATGCTCCTCCGAACACGGACATTCTGATAAATTTTTTACCTTTCCCACTATAGACTCACTATATTTTTTCAAACAAAGGTATTATAACATGATAGCCTCTAATAAAAACATTTTAAAGTGAAAAAAATTTATTAATTCAATAAGGTTTTTAGAATAAGCAATAGAATACCAAATTTCAAGTTCAAGGGAAATTTCACGTAAAATTACAATAAAAATATGTTACGTTAAAGAATGATATATGCCATGTGGTGCAGTTTTTTTTCTATGTCATTCATATTTGTGAGTATAAATCTATAAGAAACAGTCAAAAAATCCTATTCAGTTTTTTTGGTTGCAGATCTGTGAAATTGGTATATAAGGTATGAACACAAGAGAAATTTCGCAATGTATCCAAGATATGAAACTTTTCATCTAAAAGGTCAAGGAAAGACGCAGTTATTCCAATAAATTGGACTTCGATTGTTTTCGCTTATTTTTAAAATTATTTTTCGTATATCTTGGTTATATTTTAACATTACAATATCCTGATGGCCGGGTTTACCTCGGATGTCAATGATATATAATGATAAAATAAGCATATTATTTTAATTTAATTTCAAAATTTTTAATACAGTATCCTACTGATTATGAGGCACAATATTTTTACAAAAATAAATTGAACAAAGAATATGTCCCGGGTGATAATCAAACCAAGTATTTACGACTTCTGTGTATTGACCAATACACAACTGCAGGACTTTTATTAGGAAAATGTTTCAGTTCATAAATTTATTTTCTAATATAAAATAAATGTTTCCATTTTCATTATTGTAATTATAATTCCTCTAAATACAGTATACTTGCCAACCCTGCCCGGTTTCACTTGGACGTTTTTGTTGAAACTTGGTTCTAATTAAAAGTCTATTAAAGAATGATATATCCAAAACCGTGTCGATATCTTAAATGGTTCGTGATATTTAATAAATATTCGAAACACATTTCACTATATTTCATCCCTTTAAAATTTCAATTTCCAAGAATGAAATGTTGGTTTCTGAAATACAATAACAACATTCGGACTAACTGCAAAGTTCCTATTTTTAATATTTTTCTCCCTGTTTGATCAATGTGTCAGTCTTTCAGGAAAACGAACCAATAATTTTACTGTTTTTCATCAATTAAAAATTAAAATATCCTTTAAACAATCTTTAGATATTACATTTAAAAATCTTTTCACGTAGAAATAGAATTGGTATCTGAACTGGTTCGTCAAATATTCAATTCAATTCAA
>NNCF01126018.1:273951-293412 GCA_002313205.1 Laupala kohalensis | reverse complement strand
TATATATATAATGAAATATCAAAAATGCCAAATATATATATATACAAAACATATATGATTAGTCAATTAGCAAATGAGATAAAGTAAAAATAGTGAAACTTCAAAAAATCTCATTTCACTCTAATTAAACCCTTTAAAATCTGAATTTCCAAAAGGATTTTTTAGTGATCCTCTACAAATAAATGCAACTTCCTGTCGAAATTTTAAGTTCACTGATCAGCGCAGACAGAAAATTATATGTATTAGTCATACAGGACACCGCCCCAAATATTGCTACCATCTTCCTTCACTGAAAAGTAAAACATACACTGATAAGAACACTGTAAATCTCAACAAATCGATACATCGAGTCGATAATTTAAGTTCATTAATTTACGAGGTCAGAATGGCTACGTACCGGATAGGAGAAACTCTCTGTGAAGAAACTCTCCTGAAGGAAGCAAAGTTAACGAAAACCTCTCCCATACGACTCATTCCAGATAGTGTTAATTGTTTTAAGAATGATTATTCTAGTTGTTGAAACTGAGGGAGATTGTAATACATAAACCAATAAATGATACTGAAGAATCTACAACATCGAAACGAAAAGGAAATATACTTGTAGCATAGTTTCAAGAAGGCTTAGAAAAATTGAAGATCTAATTTACTCTATTAATATATCTAGGCATATTAAGAAAATAATAAACTTAAGTAATAATATACGCATTATTCTCAGTAACTCATAAATAATAAATAAATAAATTTATTGTCAAAAAACAGTACAAACTGCGTATGACCACGTGGAGGACAATAAACTAATTTACTCTCCGGAAGCAAGCAAGGGACCATCCCATCAATTCCGATCAAGGGCCCTAAGGCAGAGGCGGATTCAAAAATTTCAGCAAAAATTCCTAGATAAGATAAAAAGTTAGCTGCGAGTTATAATACTAATAGAATGTCAATATGTTTGTAATTTTAAGCAAAAAATTACATGTAAGTTATTATCGAACTATAGATTATTCTGAGTATAGTGCTTAAAAATTGAAATAACACTAAATTCACGATTTATTGTTACAATAGACCCGCCCCTAGACAAAGCCTAGAGAACCTGTATGATAAATCCGCCTCTACCCGAAGGAAAACCGGAGAAAAACCCGGGCCAGGATGGGGCTACAGAATTTATGTACACAAACGTGCCAATGTTGAGTACACATAAAACTAAATTAATATGAGCCATAAGACAACACAATCATGCAAGAAAATAGTTTTTGAAATTGTTATAAGTTGTTTAAAAAGTACTACAGCAATGGCGTGATAAAGCACAAGACGAATTTAACTTTTGTTAAAATCAATAAATTCTTTTACAGTGTAGAAGCACTGGTGCAGGAGGTAGTTTTTAACCGCGGATTTGAAGATATTCAATTTCATAATATCTTTTATATTCTTGGGCAGGGAATTATATAGAACGATTCCCGAATGGTATGGTCCCTTTTGGCAAAGAGTGGTTGACACTCTAGGGCGATGAATATTACTACTATTGCGTGTATAGTGTTCGTGAACGAGACTGTTTCGTATAAAGCAAGGGTGGCACTTCAGTAATTCGGACTTAACAAACACGACTGTTTCATAAATATAAATGCAGGGAAGTGTTAATATATTTAATTCCTTGAATAAAGGTTTACAAGAGTTTCGGGGGTGAGATTTACAAATTATCCGAACTATCCTCTTCTGAATTCTGAAAGTTTGAATACTCTGACCGGAATTACCCCAGAAGGTAATGCCGTAACGTAAATGGGAGTAAACGTTTGCAAAATATACGCAACGGGAAATACGTGGACTAACTGCGTTAACTAAGATTCGGAATGCGTAACACAATTTGCTTAATTGGGAATTAAGATTGTCAATGTGACAATTCCATTTGAGGTTGTCTTGAATATGGAGACCTAAGAATTTTGTATTTGTAACAGTTTTTAATTGTGTTCCGTTTAAAGAAAGAGAAACCTGGGGTAAAGATTTTGTGATACTATTGTGAAATGACATAGACACTGTTTTGTCAGTGTTTACAATGAGACGATTTGCATGGAACCAAGTCGAAAGGTTAGACAAAACTTTTTGAGCATTGGCGTGTTTACATAGTAAATTAGTGTCATCAGCAAAAAGAACCATTTTGCAATCTGATGTGGATGATGACATGTCGTTCACATACAATAAAAAGAGTATAGGGCCGAGAATTGATCCTTGGGGTACTCCGCAAGTAAGTGGCTTTGTTTCTGAAAGACAACGCTCAAGTATTTTATTTTTAGTATAGGATATTTCTACTTGTTGATATCTATCTTTTAAATAAGAAGTTAGCCATTGATGTGGAAGTCCAAGAGAACGTTATAATAGAGTAAGAAGAATTGACACTCTAGTATGATGCTACATATCCACCGATATTTTAGAACGCTAAAACCAACAATATGACTGAAGTCACCCACGACATTCCCCACAAAGTAATTTCTTTTAGCATAATGTTCATTGTTCATGTTCAATTCAATATCTTTGCAATTTAACAGATACCAGTTTTTTTATTAAGAAGACAATTTGTACATAACTACAGAAGGTTGTAGAATATAACATAACATACGGAAAATACATATACACACACAATCATTTATGAAACAACATTTAATAAAAGAGAAAAACCATTGGCACCACCATGTGTGTTTTCATTTGACAAGAAAAATGCAAACAGATTACTAGATTCTTCTTAAGTGTGCGTGACTGATATAAATATTTACGATTCCGCTACGTGATGTCTGAGAAACTGTTTAGGAAAGAATGAAATGGGAATTCGTTCCGTATTCTTAGTTTGGGAGGAGAATCAACGCCTAGTTGATAGTAGAGAGGACCGGCTACTGGGAAAAATTAGAAATTATGCAATAATTTTGTTAAGCAAGATGAAATCATTTCCGTATTCAGATCGTGCTGCAGGTTTGTTTCTTATAAACCAAGGGGCGTTTATTGCTATCCTTAAGCTTTTGTTGTGGAATACTTTTAATTTTTTGTAGATGTTGGTGCAGCATTGCACCAGACGGAACAGGAGTGCAGAAGAAGAGACCCGAAAATGGTTTTGTATAATTTGAGTGCAGTGTGGTCTTAATACAGAGTGGCGGTGTATTAACGGTCTAAGTTGAAAAAATTTCTTATTTTGGTGATAATGTGATTCTTCCATCTGAGTCTTGTGTCAAGATGAAGCCCAAGATATTTCATGTTGGAGTTTAATGGTAGGTCATGAAATTGGAATTGAGTTGAGCGTTATAGGTGTAGGGAAGGAAGAGAACCGGAGAGTAAATATTTTTACCTGACATCTATTTGGATTTAAAAATATTTTCCATTTTTCGGTCCAAAAATCTATTACTTTTTAGTGTAAATTTAAATGGCCTCTTGATGATTCCAGGTAAGAGCTAACTGCGAAGAGAAGAGTATCGTCTGCAAAAATAACTGCGAAGAGAAGAGTGTCTATGTTCGTATTGATGGGGATGAATGTTGCATACAAGTTAAATAGTAATGGGGAAAATGGAATACCCGCTCTTATTTGCTTTAAGATTGATAGGCTGGAGTTTACTCGAGTGTAGAATTAATATCTAATTGGAGAGGAAACTGTCTTTAATTGTATAAAGATGATTTTATATTCCAGTTTATCGAAGTTTATATAATAAACAGTAGTGCCACACTCTATCGATCGCCTGATTGATATCGAGCAACACCGCTGTAGTTATTTAGTTTCCTGGAATGATTGAAGAATGTATTTGGTCAGATTGGTGGGTCAGACGTACGGATTGGTGGGTCGTGGCGTGTTTTCCTGTGAATGCAAATACGAAAGATGGGATGATTTCAGTTTTGTTGAAATAATTTAAAATACGTTTAGGGTTTATTTTCCGCGGTATTACCGATAATACGGATAATATCAAACTTAAACGGCGGTAGTTGGGTAAAAGAAAAACATTTTTGTTAGGTTTGGGGATAGAAGTTATAATAGAATGTTTATAAGCGGCCGGAAAATATCCAAATTCCATGGAGTTGAATGCAGTTTTTACAAAACGTTTAGCAGACATCGGTATATTCTTAAGAATTATTGCATTGATATAATCGTGACTTCCTTATTTTATAGCTTGCATTGACATGATGCAATGGCATACTTCAAACGGAGAAATATATTTCATTGGATGAAGATCATAGTAACTTGGTGAGGACATAAAAGTTGTAATAGCAGAATAGGGTATTTGGTGCGTTTCAAGTCAATTCGATGTACTATACGTGTGCTTCCACCTTATCTTTCGGATTTTGGGTTATAGTTTGCTTGTTTTTAAGGGGAAGCTGGCTTGCATGAGGCTTAAGTAGCCTTCTAGTTGCTTTCCACATAGAGTTATCACGCGGCGAGAGAGAAGAAATAAAACTTGTATTATTGTCTAGTGAGTTTTGTTCAAGAACCTCACGGACCAGTCGTTGATAATGATTAACTTCTTTAAGTGGGATGATCTAAATGTCATCCAGGTTCTCTAATATTATTTTTCTCCTTTATCATGATTTCATATCATCAGGTAACGGGGGACGTGCTTGAGGCCGTGATATTGTCCTTTGAACATGAGGCATGTTGAACTGCTTTTTTAAATTGATTCTGTATATTCAAATACTGCTCAGTCGATTTCTGTAGGTGATTTTAGGTTTTTAATAGGATGTTGTGATTGTTTTAAATATTGAATTTTTTCCCAATTAACCTTCGTGATCTTTACGTTTGGATTCGAGGATGCATATAATAAATAAGGCGTTACATTGGCAGTGATTATTACAGGAATGAGATCTGAGTCTAGTTCTTACATAAGAAACGCATAGAAGGGTGCATGAAAGTTTGTGACAGCAATATTTAGAATATCCGGAAAAATATTAAGTTATAGAATTCTTTAATCTTGACATTAAATTTATTAAATTTAAATTTTGATTATACGGGAAGACAGTATTTTGTAACGGCGCTATCACTTTAAAATTGTTTCTTATGCAAATACTATGTAGGAAATTGTGGTCCGGATGATTTTTAACAGGAAAAGTGACAGATATTACTTCAAGATGGAGTGGTGAGTGTATAAGGATTGCCAATGATCAATTTTTTTAATACTCCTCCGCTGCAGTTACGCCATTCCAATCATACCTATAAACGGAATATTCTTTAACTTGAATTGATTTGTTAGTAGTTTAGTTTGTTAGGTGAGTTTCCGTGATCTGTCTATTTCATGCGTATGTAAGAAAACTGGTAGTTAATTATGTTTTGCTTTTAAGCCACGACAATTCCAGTTTAGGATTGTAATGCCATTAAAGTGTGTGATGATTGGTGTTAAAANTGAATATCTATTGTACATCAGAGAATTTGCGAGGATTGTTTGATGAGGTGTGTGGATAAGGTCTAGTTTGAGATGGTGAAGAAGCATTGTAGCTGATCTAAAATTTGAAATTGGTTTAGTTAATGGTAAAGTAGAGAATTGACCATTGGCTGGATTAAAAGTTAAGATTTAAGTAACAGGCTTATTAGCGTTTGTAGAAAATTTACTGTTGAAGTAAGGGCAAACATTTTCAGCTTACAGTAACCTTATGGTTTTCATTACAATTGTTACATTTTGGAATGAAATTTGCTGGGACTTTAAAATTCTTTATATCATGGTTATCAGCATATTTAGGGCATTTAAATCCCTATGGTTGTAGTTCTTAGTGTGTCCAAAGTCTAAACATATGTTACATTGGATGGGATCTTTTGTTTTTCCTCTTGATTTGACCCTTACAACTGAATGACGTCGCCTGTTGATTTTAAGAATATCTTCTAAATTACAAGATTTATTTAAATCTACCACAAATTGGGTAAAGGAACACCATTTTTGTGTAACCGCGTAACTTTTTTAATACTTAACATGGCTGTTACTTCGTTGTATTGATGCCTTCGTCTTTAATTGATGAATGAATTTAACGAATCACTACTGATTGGGCTTTTTGCTAAAGTATCCGTATAAGTATGAAATTTAATTTTTGATATGTTTAGTTAACAGGTTAATTTTCAGTAGACAATAATTGATGTTATAATCACTTTTTCGTTTTTATGAGATCTGTAATGAATTCGTATTTTAGGGCGAGTTTCAGTTGGTTTTTTAATTGTAAGTGCTCACTAACTTCGTACATGTAATCAGGTGGAACGTTTACCTTCTTAGGTGCTTCTTCAAGTGTCAAATTGGCGTGAGGGGAATAGCGATTTTGCACTGTAACGGCGAAGGCCGCAGATAAGCCCTTCTGCCGTTTCGGGCGATGCCGGTCTCAGGGTCGCTGGCACGCTTGAGATTAGGAGTCAACGCAATTCACATCAGGTGTAATTAGATGCAGTTGCACTGAAGATATTTCATAATTTGCAGGATCATTTTGCACTAGTGGAGTTATTTTTGAGGTTTTGCGCCATTGTTACGGATTGCGACTCCGTAACATTTGTCAAGAAATAATTATTAACCAATTCACCCTCTGGGTTGTTGATTGTACATAAAGCACTACTAATTAGGTTTCCTGTTGATGGGTTGCCACCATCGAACATAACGTCACTACAATACTGAATTCCGCAAAACACACGGACAGAATCTAGTAGAGTACAACTATCGTGCGATGTTTACAGCACGGGAGCGACGGGTAGTATAGACTGATAGCTTAGATATTCAGAAATTGTGAACTATTTTGAACAATAATAATTGGTTGGATACTTCGGAATTGTTATTGCAGAAGTTCCAAGCACTGTAATTGTATGTATAGTCGTAATAAATAGTACAAATTTCCCTAGTAAACCCTACAAAGATACAAGAACATGCTCAACTAAATAGAGATGTAAGCTATTAAAATCTATCTCGTGACTACTGAAATTTTCTTAAAGACTCGGAAAGAACGAATAAAAAAATCTCATTAGTACCTCTTTCATGGTAGATTCAGTGATTTCAGGTGTTCATCCAATTCGCTTCAACTCAAGATGATAAAAAGGATAGCAGATAAAAACGATGTTGATAATTTATGAATATATTCATAGAGAATATTAAGGTAGTAACATCAAGGTCCGAAAAGAAACGAGTATACTCCATCTTTTTGAGTCGTGTTACATAATATAAATTGTAACTTTTTAAAACCAAAACATCGCATTTAGTTAGATTGTGAATTCGTCATTTTTTAACTCTAAAATTCCTTTAATATTTTTATTTTGAAATAAGTTCAGTGACTTGGTATTTTGTGAGTGGTAAAACAAGCGCAACGAAGTAGGGTATACTGCTTTTTGTTGCATTGTACGGAATGTGAGTTGTTTACACCATGAAATTTCGTACTAATCTACCCATCTATCATCTCAATGGGAATGTATAATGTTAAGGAGATAGATTCGAGTTCATTTGTGTTACTCGCAGACTGGCATCTTAATAAAAACTTTGAATATCGTTTTGGTGAATTACATATGATACGTATTTAACAAAATATTTGAAGACAGATTCGTGTTTGTAGCTCCAGAATGTGAAAATTGTTTACGTGGTCTCGTGTTATTATGAATTCAAGCAGACACGAAAAAGACGAATCTACAAGAATTCTCAGATTGAATTCTGAAACTGGTTCACTACATAAAAAAGCGGACTCTTAGCGGGATCCATTTACGTTAAGTTCGAAATCAGGGTTAATGTCGAAAAACTTTTGTTTGTAAATAATCAGGACATGTTTTCACACATTAAAATATCTATAATTTACCACATACCCCTTAAATTGACAAAGAAATACAGGAATTGAAGAGGATGAAAACATTAATAAACCAGTCTCTAGTATTTTTAACAAAACTATTAATCTTACCTGGATTTTCATAAGTTAATAGCAGAAAATATGTTAATCGATCTTAAATGCGTTTTTCAGACACAAAATCAATTTTAAATTACAATACAACTCATTCAAAAATATTTACCTGATAAATATTCATCACTGAATAATATTGTAATCTATATGTATGTGGAAAATGTTCAACCAAATTAGCTTAAAAATCACTTGCTTATAATGCTAGCTTAGTGGGTCATGTTCTCTTTTCAAGAAATTGAATAATTAGACAAAACATAATTGATGGCTTAACGGTAAGTTTTAAATTACAATTGAAATTCGTAGACATTTAAACATTTAATTCGATCAACGTTGAGTATTGAAACTGTGTTTATTTCCAAGGATTCATATGAAATTAGTCTAATATTTTCTTTAAAAATTCTATATACTTTTAAATTGTTGACCTGAATTTTTGGTATGATAGAAAAGTGATTAAATTAAATTTTAGCTTTAATAATTTCAATTTTTTGGTTGCAAAATATGACGTCTGGGGGAATAATTCAAACACTAGAGTTAAATATCGAAAAAATTTCTGACTATTTAAATGTAGAGCTCGTAAATTTTGTGTTCTGATTGACTTCAGAGATTTAGATCAATGCTTTACAAAAACGGCTTACCTCAGTTAACTAATTAAATCTCTCTTCCAATGCTTTTATGCGACAGGTACGGCTACGTGCAAGACCAGTTGATGGTAATTAGAAACTAATTTTTTAATGGTAATTATAAAAGGATTTTTTTTGTGGGACTTTAGGGTTCGTCAACATCGAAGGTTATTAGAGCCCATAAAAGGAATTGTTCATAGTTATAATGTAAGATAAAAAGTTCGGATAATAATTTTTGTAATAAGACCTAATTTTTGGCAATTAGTTTCGTATGACAGGAGTAACAGATGTCTTTGTAAAAACGTTACCGTTTACCAATAAGATGAAGTGATAGTACCATATATTACATTTAGGTAGAGTTAAGTTGTTTTTTAAAGAGTAATGTAACATTTAAAGTGTGTCACTATATGTCCACTATTTTGTCTATTTTAGTTTTTCTCTTGTTTATGAAACTAGAGACGAAACGGCCTACTACTTGAATATTTTAGAGAGGTTTATTTTGCGTACCGATTTTAATTACACAATTAATTGTGAAGAATTTTAATATTAAAAACTGAAAATAATTTACAGATTTAAAAATTGTTTGATGGTGTTCTTCAAATCAATATGTAACTAATATGTAAGTACTAGTAAGTTATATCTATTTAGTTATAATTATTATTTTCTGTTTTCTTCTTTTACTTGAATGTAGTAATACATTTACTCTATCAAAATATCATCACTCCATACACGGCAAAATCATAAACTTAAAAAAAAACTTTAGGAACTCCAAATAAACTCACATCTATCTGCGATTAAGACAGAATTCAATAATACCGACCAAATTATATTCTGCTATTTCTCACCCATAGTATTGTCCTTGGACCAATCAGACATTAAATCTAGGGGTTTCTATTTTCGTCGACTGAAGTGCGGTTGATCACGGCAACGCACGATTTTCTCCACACACTCCCCTGCTCACTTTACCCCACATCAAGTAAAATCAATATAAATAACAATCGATATACATGCACTATTTCATTTACGAGCTACATAATAAAATATCATTATCATATAACATCTGGAATTTTTATGCATGCATCTGGAATTGCAATGCAAATATTAAAAAAAACTTGTCCCAAGACTACTATCTTTTAAAAACGGTAAAAGAATTAAGTGTGTAGAAACCTATGAAATTAAATGTATTCAATTCGTATTTCATTGATCTGTTAAGGCTTTGTGACTAGGATAACAATTTCCGGAGTTAGCAAGAAACACTCTTAAACCCGAAACTTCTATGTTTATACCGCTATAAAAATATATATAAAAATAAATTGAAAATTAATATTTGTTATTAATTCAAGCTAAATAAAATGAAAAATTCATGTATTCTACTTCAATGTAGCATGCTAAAAACACCGACAAGACTGACACCAAACATTGAGAACCATTGTAATACTAAATACAAAGAAGAAATACTCATTATGAACAAGAAAACACGACCTGGAAATAAATGACATTGAATTTTTCAATTTCTTAGCTACAGGTATCGTCGCCTAGAAAAAATTCATACAATTCTTCTGAAAGAGTTCGTTTACAATGTCAGCATATTTTCAGTCGTTTTGGCACATTTTTAGTCATTCTACAACTTCATGTCATTATGGTTACCACATGAATTTATCAGAATAAATCTTTCTAATTTTATAACTATCCATAATTAGACTCAAACACGCAAAGAAACTTAAAAGGGGTTAGCATTGCGTATAATTTCATTATTCACATTTCCCGGGCTATTTTGATCAAGTTAGTCTGTCCATCTCACGGTAAACTAAGTTATGTTAGCAAAGATAATATATTGTTATAGTTAACCCGTCGAAATCCATTTCAGGAGGTATAGATTACTTTGGATGCTATCTAAGCATCTAGCCAAAAAAACACTAAAAAGGCCCACAGGAGATAATTGTGTTTTTCTGTTTTTTTAAGTTTTTCAAAATATAATAAACTTTGAATTTATGAAAGGTTATGATTAAATTTGTTCATATGTTAATTAATTAAAATTAATTTTCGTCCGGATATGTGTTATTCGCTTTATTCTTCATATTTCTGAATGAGGGGAAGTAATTTTTGTTTTATTGACCACCAAGTAAACCAAACCTCCAAACATACAAGGAAACCCATCAAATCAATTTGAGATTAGGTAGCATATATAACACAATATCGGTATAATTTAAAATATTTCAATAAGAGAAATTGCAAACATTTTATAGAATACTACATTTTAAAATTATTAACGTATTCCGGTCATTTCATAATATTTTTCAGTCATAATATAATTCATTTTCGAAATACTTTAGTTCGGACCCAGCTACACAGAATGTAAAACACCGTATATTGTGAGACCTAGACAACCCTGGTGAAAAGTTCGCGCACTAACGGGAAACGCCAATTTTCTTTTGCACTTAGCAGTACAAGTCTAGCAATACAAACCAGTATTCGCTATTCTATTCAGCTCTACGCATCTGTCGTGTACAGTACGCACAGCTAGTGGCGGGGCGGCGCGGCGCGGCGTAGCGTAGCGCGGGAGTCTTATTGCCGCCCGCAAATCCGTCCCTCCGTCGTCGTAGCTCGCTTCACCACTGGCACTGGGCGCAACCTCATCACTCGCGTAAATCAGCGACGCAATGTGCGCATTTTTCAGATATTAATTCGACTGTTTGCCGCGCGCCACGCGATTTCAATAACAGCTCGCAGCCCTCTATGCCATCAATTCGCGACGGCTATACGCTGCTGCTAAATATTTGCGCTCGGATGAGGACAGATTGGTCGCGCTTCGAAATCCCTAACGCAAACGCAATGGGAAATATAAAATATTCCAAATGGAAAACAAACCCATGAACTATTCGAAAAGTCGAATATCAAATTAAAAGAAATCACACAACAACAATGTACGATGAACTTTATTTAAAAGTCAGAACCATCTACAGATCAATATATTCCTTGTATTTTGAGATATGTTTACCATGAATTATTATAACAGGGATTTAATCCTTAATTTTTCATAAATAAGATTTTCATTTACATTTATAAGATTTTCGGAAACTTTTCATTTATTATTATTTCTCAACTTAGAGTACGGATATAATGGCCAAATACTTCAGACGTATCGTGTCATTTTTCACTCTTTATTCCTTCGTATTATTTTGCAATGCCATTAATGGTCTTAGCGTTACAGTCATTTAATATTTTAAATGATGACAATATTCACGTGTGTTTTTGTGTACACCTACTTACGACACCGTTGTACATGAATAGCACTGGAGTTTCAGTGAACTATTTATTTATTTAATCATAGATTCACCTTTTAACAGAAAAGTAGTTATCTTAAAGATCTGCTCGAGAAGTAAGGTGGTTTTAGTTTTTATTACACCAATTATATTACACCAATACCATCAATATCGAATATGTTAATTATTCAATGCTCAATACCAAAAATTAAGAAACTTTAACAGAAATACGTAGTACAGGATGTACTATTCTATAGAAATAAGGTATTCCTTCGTATTGTTCTCTATATTACGAATAGGTACAAAGAGCCAAACTATGTATGTAGTATTGACGAAATACTCCAATCACGAAACGTAATTTTACAGAAGAAAATAAAAATTGCACTAGATCTTCGTTCAATATTTAAAAAATGATTTTAAATCTAAACGTCTATTTAAATTGAAACTTTTAAAGCAATTGCGTGTGTAATTTAAAAAACTAGTATCTAGTTGAGAAAAATCTTTCGGAATTATTAGAAAGACAAATTGTCATTAGCAGAAGGCTGATTAACACTAGACTGATTTGCTTAAATATGAACAATTGTTTCTTATTGACAACATATGCAACGCTTCATTTGACTTGTTTTATTATGCGCGAAATAGAGAATTCGCATTTGGTTTTCGGAGTTTTTCGAATGCACGAGTACTTTTTAGTATTCTCTTCTCCCTTACTCACACTTTGGAGATGGTTTCTTCTGTCTTACAACACCAATTCGGACCACTATTCGAGTAGATTGCAGTGGTCTACATATAGAAAGAAATGGGCAAATGTCTTCTTAATTAAGCGTCTAATGTATCTTTCAATTAAAACATAACCGAGGAATAATTAAGATAAATTCGCGCATAACACCCGCGGACACGAAAATACGCATCCTCCAACATTTGCGGTTATTAAAACTTTTATAGAAACAGATTTTTTCCTCGCGCTGCCTGTGCAATGGAGAAATATCGTTCTTCCTCAGCCAAGGCTTGTAAATCAAGAAGTATGAATTGCACGCGCTAACCAACAATAATGATGAAGAGCGTTGCATTGTACTCACCGAACGTCGGGAAGTTTTTAATGCGACGGAGGGAGGAAAATGACTTCGATAAGAATTACAACATTACGAAGAAGCAAAACTAAATCAGTGAATTGGAAACTGCCAAGTCGTAAAAACGTTAAACACCAGCCGCCGGGGACGGTGCATAAAATATACCCTATATCATAGCAAATCATAATAACTTATGTTATAGATCAAATGTTTTTCTTAAACGATGTTTATGATTTACGAATATTCTTACATTGAGAAAGCGGGGATGAATAGTAGATTCGTAGATTTACGTTTCTGAATAAAACCATTATCAACGATGATAAAATAGACACTTGCTTCTTCTGAGTGACACAATAAACTTGAAACTGCGTTATAAATGGGGGAACGAATCAATTAAATGGTACGACGTATTAAAATATTATGATTCAGTTTAAAATTTCGAACTTAACTAATAATTGGAAAGGCATAAAATGTTCAGGTTTATAATCAATTTAAATTTAAATGACTTGAATAATTGTAAAATATAATATTTGAACATTACTATATTGTATCGAAGTATTATTTTATGTTTTAAGTATTCAGTGTTTGAGAAACAAGTACTAGTGAAATTGAATTAGTACTTGTTTCAGCCATTTGTTAATAAACTTGAAGGAACCATTTGACGAAAATGCTGTGAAAAATGGCGTTTCTTCATATGACAGCAAAAAGCATAAAAACTTTGTCGCCAATGCGCATTTATAACACATGAAACTGTGAGGGCGTCGAGAGCCGGAAAGTTGCGAAAGTCGTAATACTTAAGAAAAAGGAAACTTGCTTCTTGGGACCCATGCACCCTTACAGGCTGAAATATAAACGACTTCATAAAGTACCATAAAAAAGAGGAAAATTAAAATAATAAGTTGTTGGTACGCCCTACGCTTTGGTCAAGATTCAGTCAATACTCAGGTCAAAATCAAGACGGAGCGGCACATATATTTTGTCCAGGAAGTAAATTAATTCGAATGCATCCTTAGTTAAAATTGTCGACCTTTTCATGAAGGAATACATTTAGGGCAATTTAACAAATCAATTTAAGGTCAAAGAAAATTAAGAAATAGCCACAGACACATGGCTTCCTTTCAATTTATGTAGATCCAGTAATTGCCTCTTTAATTCAGATTTTAAAGTTATTTAGAAAATAATACTTCAGAAGTTTCTGTATTTGTTTCATTGAACACGAAGAATTGTTTATTTTGCCTCGAATTAAAATTAAATAAAGATAATTAAATTTACAAATAACTGTGAATTTGTATTTATTTGTACGGAACATTACATAATCATTATTATCTTTGGAAATATTTGTGTGAACATCTATTCGGAAATTTAAAATGTTCTGTTCTTTAAATATTATAAAATATTTCAAGAGTTAAAATAATAAAAGTAATTTGATAATGTTGTAATGAATGTTGTTTCAATTTTCGCAAAATATCACGAATATTAAATATAAGTGACAACAACAAAAACTACTGTGGAAAGTCTGGTAGGGTTGGCTAGTACATTATACATGCCAATTGTATTGAGTTCATTTTACGAGATTTGCCTGAAACTTTTCACCATTTACATCGTAATTCTGAATGGTTGTTTGCATTTCTGTTTATCTCAGTTGAATTAATTAATAATTCAGTTAACTAACAATGATTAAAGTGATAATAATCCTTTAAGTATCCTCCGATTGAAAGATGTTTTTTCACATTAAAATTTTGTATCAAGTAAAATTGCAACTTGAACAGTTAAACTCGGTATTATTTGTTCCGAAACTTTGAAATAATTGTTTATAAAAGTATACAATTAAACTTTCATCCATTATTCGCGTAAGTTGAGTTATTTCCTTCCAGTATGGTTCAGGAATATGTCACGGAGAAAGAGAAACAATAGTTATTAGCATTTTGAAAATATTTTTAAAATAAAATATTTACAAACATTAATCAACTTCAAAATTCAATGTTTTAAAAATATTTTACGCAATCGGTATTGAAGTTTACAATTATGTATGATGAATTTTAAAGTTATCTAGAAATGCGTTCTGGATATTTAATAATAATATGATTAATAATGTATACGAACTAAACAATCTTCTACTCGTTAATCTGTGGAGAGAATTATTGACCCACCACTTCGCATTCAGTGTAGTGCTTTTCCATCTGAAAATATCTCAATAGTTTCTTCACAATTAGTTTTTGTGAGAATAAAATTTCGAACACCACAGAGATGGTTAGAAATTCTTAATTTCCCATTTTCCCAAATCTGAAAACTAGAAAAATGGAAAACTAGACTTATTGTCGATCGTGTAACTTTCCCATTGCCATGCTCTGTGTCCTCTCGTGTGCATTTCCTTCGAGCAGATAGTGCCAGGGGGAGTCCCCTGGGACGACTTCAGCGGTGATGCGTTCACGTCGAGGTTCTACACGGATCTCAGGAACCTTCAACGCCACGTTGATAGAAAACAAATTAAATTACCGCAAACAATTAACTCCTCACATACTAAGTGCTTCAACTTTCTCACTACATAAATTATTATAGCGTGCTAATTATTTTCTTATAATTTGTGACAAGTCGAAAAATCGTAAATTTAGAAGTTTGATTATAGTTTTAAACCAAGGTATTTTATTTTCTTACTAAAATGACGTGCTTGATCTAAGCTTTTCTTCTATTTTGCGCACAAATATGCACGTGAATTTTTCATTTATAAAGAGAATGTGTATAGAAAAAATCACTCAAAAATTTCACCTGTAAAAATAATGAAAAAAATACCACGTGTACGTACATACATTTCCATTTTTATCTAAGATAGATCAGTCTCTAAGATACTTCGAGAAAGATGTACCCAATATGAAGAGAAGAATCTAAAAAATGAATCGTGAGTACGTACATATGCAACAAACGACCCTCAAAAGCTGTCGTGTCTCCTCAAAACGTCCAAAACACTGAGTCGCGCTGCGTTCCTTCGCACTTCACTTGTCACTGCGGACACTTCGCTGCGATGCGCAGCCAAACGGCGGCTTCGACGGCGGCTTGGACAAGCGCGGGCTACCGACATCTGCCTCGCGCGCCCCTCGGACACGCACTGACGGCGCGACGGTGGAGGCGACGAGGGCGGCAAACGACGGACGACGAACGCCGCGGAAGCGGAGCGGCCCGAGCTCACCCGAAGGCACGCGTGCGCTCAGCCTCCAAGGCTGTCTCTAGGAACGAACCTATTGTGCAATTATCATTATCTTCTAATTTCCGTTGCATTTATTTCAGTATGGATTGAAGTTGTAAAGCAATTTTAATCGGAAAAAGTGTTAACTACCAACTTTAAATTAATGTACCATTATTCGCTTACGTCTACAGACTACGATCTTTAAAATTCTTGACCCATGTTTTGATGACGAGGCACGTTGAAACGTGAAATCTTAAATCTAAGAAAGAATCTGCAAGAAGAGGTCCATTTTTGCATACATTCATGTAATATTCGCGTTGTGAACTGATCAGCTGCTCATGATTACTAAATGGCAGATAAAGATACCACCTTCTTAGGGCTGTCATTACTATTTTTAAATTTCCTGATTTCTTAGTGCACTGTTCTGTAATCAATACTATTGACATTTTTAAGATAAGCGCTGAAGTAAAAACAAGAAATTGATTATTTTACAGATCATTTATTTTAGACTTACGTGATTACAACAACCGCACACCACAAAATCAAACTTTTTGGAATTTAGAAAGACCTATTTCAGTGTTTCATTATTACGTTCTAAGACTTTTCAAAATGGCAGAATGTAGCATCGTGATTTCTCACATACTGACAAACATGAATTTTTTCCAAACCGTAAAACCCTAATTTGAAAAAATTTAATTATGCTGTTTTAGAAGAAATTGAGGCTAAATATTAGTAATTAGCCCATTTATATCACAAAGTAGATCATCTTATTAAATATATTGGTTCACATGTTTCTCATGTATTTTCAATGTTGTTGCAATCTAAATCTTCATCCTTCCGATCATAAGTTTCGCAGGCTCCGGAATATGATTGCACCACACTTGAGCAAAATATACTATCTATTATTTCGTTATGAATAATCTTCATTAAGTATTTTCAACAATTTATCCAACTTCTATTTTGGTCTAGTGCAATATTAGGAAATAATATATTGGGATTAGAAACGTTGGTTGAACGTTCCATGTTGACTTCTCCAGTCACGAATAATAAATTTGAAACACAATTATTATCTTCTGTCTTTTAAAAAAAGAAATGTCTGGTAGAAAGTTGAAAATAACAGGAAAGTAGACTCAGAAAATCATGAAAACAGCGGTGAGTGTTGTAATTTCGAAAATGACAGCATGATAGGTAGATGAGTCCTTCCATGTTTTGCGAGGCACGTTAGGAAACAGACCTCATCCCTAAGAAGAAAATTCTAAACAATAGGATGATGACTCCAAAAAACTGCTAGTTTTATATATGGCATCTAGAAATTAAATAATTAAATAAACTATTAAATAATGAAGGATCGCGACTTATTTGAAGGTACTTCATGAGTTTTCAAAAACATCCACGGACATCAGTTTTACTTAAACTTCATGACGCGACATAAAGAGCTACATTCAGAAACTCCGAGACTAAAAGCCTTTAAATGGCTTCAACACGTCACATAGGGGTTGTTTTATTTGGAAGAATGTATTTTTCATTTAATTTTCAAGGAGAAAGAATGTAACATAAATGTATTATAGAAGTTGTGACTGGTCGATACTGGAAGAGCATTTCTTCGCTAATTGAAAATTAATCTTGCTGTTCTTTTCAAGAAAGTCCTGATTTAAAAAAAAATTATACAGAAGCTATAGAAGGTATAATTTGGTACTGGACGATTCACCCCTATGTATGAAGTATTATATTAATACAGTAAAAGTATTTTTTCATAATATAGTTATAAAAAAATTTCTCAGCTATCACGGAATTTTCATGAAAGAAATCTGGGATTTGCACAAATATTTGATAACACTTTTGTTGGTTTTTAGGCAACAAATTCTTGATGTCATAGTTGGGTTTATAACTAAAATAATTAATTTGTAAGGAAAGACATAACAAAGTTGAAACTTGGTTACATTCATGAAAATTTTACTTAAAATGCTTTTGAATTTCTAATTTTTGCCACTTTCTGTGATGAATACATAATTTACAAAAATTAATCGGATTTTTATAAACTATACGTGATCATGAGTTCTTAGATTTTCAAAGCAATAATCACTTAAAATGCATTTTAGGTCACTCTCAAACATTTTGTATTCAATCAGCTTCATATCCAGGAAAGGAACAATAGTATGTGGATAGGGTAGATAATAAAGTTCTTAACGTAAAAGGACTATGTAGGTTATGAAATAAGTCTCCTTTAAATTTCAATAGATAATCGTTCGATCAACAGCTCGTTATGGGCGATTGGAGTGTGTGCAGTCCTTGAAATGGTGACCGATCTGACGGTGGAGCACGTAAGCGAAGGACTATGAAAGGATGCCGTAAACACATTCTTTCATTCCCTTCGATTCAAGCTCCTCAGACTCTACCATGGTCCAGTTTTTATTAAATGGTTTTTCGGATGTGTGGTTTAGGAAATCTGATCGATGAAGATATAGGTATTTGATGTTAAACATTAGTAAACACTATCCGATTATTATGCGTTGTTAAAAGCTTCGGAAGTGGAGTGGGAGGAATAGCAAACTCTCCTTCATTAAAAAAATTGGTTTTGAGAACTTCAAATTAGATTGACGAATTAAAAGTCTAATTTTAAATGGTGCATATTCCGTGAATTCTCTTGAATTGGCACAATATATCCAAATTTTGGTTAAAGTTGTAAAACTACAAATAAGGTGTAAAACTATACGTATTTTAAATAATGAAAATACGATTTCTGTCTCTACTACTACGCTTAGATAAAACAATGAAAATGTAAGTTATTCTTACTGTATTTAAGAATCACTTCAGACTATATTATTAAAGTCACCGTCGACGGTTCGGGGAAAATGTAAACTGTCGCTCCACTCCTATCCAGAAACGTCTGGCCCCAAATTGAACGCAAGATTTAAATTTGCCGCCATTTATGTAGTGAAGTGTTGACAACCAAAAAAAAACAAACAAATCGACAGCTGACAGTTTAGGGTTAGTAAAAATGGAGCGTTACACGATAGAAGAACGTGTCTTCATTGTTGAACAATATTTCAAAAATAATGAAAGCTTGGCGGCCGCAGTTCGAAAATTTCATACAAAATATGGTCGGAATAGTGTTTTAACTTCGTCAACTGTGAAGAGATTAGTTGAAAAATTTCGGGAGACAGGATCCGTTGGAGACGCCAAACACACTGGTCGTCCGAAAACAAGTCGTTCAAATGTCAATATCGAAGCAGTGCGTGAGAGTGTCGGTGACAATCCAGGAACCTCAATTCGGCGTCGTGGACAAGAACTGCAAATTTCAAGAAGCTCTCTGCAGCGTATACTCTCGAAAGATCTGTGTCTCCATGCTTACAAAATTCAATTAACACAACAACTGAAGCCTAATGACCATGCACAGCGAAGAGAGTTTGTTGAGTGGATTATTGAGCAGCAACAAATGGATGCTGATTTTTCGAGCAAAATCATCC
>NNCF01126018.1:260161-273403 GCA_002313205.1 Laupala kohalensis | reverse complement strand
CCCCCCCCCCCCGTTCAGATGTTGAAATTCGACGATTCGACGACTCGACGATCCATTGCAGGTTAAACAGTTGATTCTTGACTCTCATCTCTGTCATCCGACGATGCCACACAGTCGTGTGCGCTTCGGCTGCGGCATTGAACTATCACGAATCGAATCAAATAAATAATTAAAAACTTACGACCATTTATGGACGAATTTTATATATATAATATTTATTACAAAAAACATAACAGGACAAATTTTTGATTTTGTTTTGATTTTTCCATTTGTAGCATTTGTAAATGGGGAAATATAACCTGCTATTGAAGTTTATCTACGTGGGACGATAGGAGGTAGGAGTTGGGTGGTGGGTCATTGTTAGTAGGTGGACCGCTTAGCTGGGTTTACCAACAACTTGGCCCACGAGAAGGGGTTAGTAGAAGTGGTTAGTAATAATTAGAGTTATTGATACTAGCAGGAGGTGGATAGAGGAAGGAGGGAATTTGAACTCGGGATGACTTGGTGAAATGCAAAAACGCTGCCACCAGAGAGGCTGCAGGACAAATAAACATGAAATAATCATAAATATAAACACAAAATATGTTTACTAAAAAGCAGAAACTACGCAAAGTTGTTACAATATTGTATTGTATGAACCAGATAGCTCAACTTACGATAAACTGCTCTAACCATCAATTTTTGTTTTATGTAGGGAGTGTTGCATTATTCAATACAATAGCCTGTGTAGCATAGAATTACATAAAAACCGGCCGTATTTCATAAAAACTTAAGTTTAATATATTATACTAATTATTCCTTATTTTTAACTTACGTATAATATAGAAAAAAGACAACTTAAAGTGAAGAAATATAATAATGAAATGAACAGTCAATACTAACTAAGCATTTCATATTACATCAGTGGCGATAATATTGGAAAAGTTAACTTTCTAGCTCAACGGTTTCAGTATTTCCGCTATTTTTGATTAGAGGCAAGAAATTTTATCAAAGATAACCACAGACCTTTAAAATAAAAGTTATAAATAACCATTTATAACAATATATTATATTCTGTCCCACACATTCCTGTTTCTTTAAATCGGACGATTTTGATCAATTTTCGGTTTGGTTAATGCTACAATTTACTCCTTAATGATTTACATGAATAATGATTCATATTTATGAATTAATACATTCTCTAATTCAACATTTTGATGCTACATCCATTAAACACCTGGAATCCAAAATGAATATTTATATCAGCAATGTCAAAGCTTCATATAAAATTGAGAAGTTGGTTTGCAGAAAACAAGCTAAGAAACAATTGTTTCATATATTTTTTCTTCGTACTATCAGTAACAGTTCTATTAAATGTAAGGTTGTTTCTCCTGTTCATAGTACACTTGAACAAATCATTTAGGGAAAAAATCTATGATACTTATGAAATAGTTACGTAAAAAATTAATGAAGGATTATATAAATAAATGGGTACTTGTTTAATTGAAGGATATTGTTCGGGGTACGCAAAAAAAAATGAATAAAAAGATTACTACTATTGACGTGAAGGTTTGAAAGGAACAGAACCGGAGGTGTTCATCATAAAGCAACTTTCCATCTTTCTTAACACCATTCATTTTTTCTGTCATGTAATATTTGAAATAGCACAATATCCCATATTTTTGTAATGAAATTACTTTACCTGACATAATTTTAATAGCGAAATAACTTTCGAAAAATATACTCTTATTGCGAATAAAGAGAATTTATTCAACCACGTAATTAATGCTACGGACCATTAAGAAAAAATTAAATAGGAACAAAAAGTAGGGAGAAAGCATCTCGCTGAAATAAACAAGGTAAATTGCATCACGAGAGCATTCTATTAGAAAACTTCTATAACTCCCGCAATTATCTAGTGATGAAAGAGATACGCTAAACTAAAAGCATGAGAGTAACTGGACCGCTTTGGTAGCCTACAGTACTACTGGTGATTCACTGTAGAGGTTAGCTGCGTCTTCACGAATAAAACCGAACATTGTCGAAGTGAGCAGCTCCAACCTTCAGTGGAAGCACGCAAACTATTAAACGTGGGATGCATCGGAACCACAAGCGCGACACGCAAAGAGGGTTGCCGTTTTCGCTGAAAAGCTCTTTTCGCAAAACGGGGATGTCTAAGAAAAAAAACATGCATAGATAGAGCGATGTAATCCTTATAAACAAGGTTCCGTTCAAAAAACACTCTAGTACATTTGTATATTCGAGTCAAAATGATTTTTTGTCTTGAATGAATAACCTTTATCGACCTATCAAGCACAGTGAATGTATAAAATGTAGAATATAGGTAAATAGTTTAACAATATACAGAATCACTTAGAACCACGTAAAAAACGTAGAGGGATATTAATGGGAACAAAAATATTAAATATTAATGATAGAGCATATTAATGGGAACAAAAATTCATTAAGATGCCTGGAAATGTCCCCCGGAAGAGATAAAAAGACACCTAGACAGAATAAAAACACAAGACATAAATGTGTGAAAACTCCTTTACAAGGGGAATTAAGAAAGTGATATAGTTGTTAAAAGATTAAAAATAACAAATTACAACGTATTCAAATTTCGTCAAAAGGTTAACTGCGATACACGACGTCGCGAGGATTCGTTAGACTCTGACCGATGAAATGTGCACATCGCTCCGCTCCGCTCTCTTGAGTTTCAGTTACACACCTTGTGATTGTGGAAGTTTCAGTCGTAAGTTGTATAGCTTTCTAGTGCAAAAACAGTGAAGTTTCTTTAAACCAGAGTGCTATCATGACGGAACCTGACTGCCCCCTCAGAGGGCAGATCTTCCCAGCAGTTAATATTCTGAATAATGATTTCACGCTCGAATCATGCGCAGATTAACTAGTTTTACTTAAAAAACCACAGCAGATGGTGAATCAACAAATTCAACAACGAAATAGCTGGAGTACCGAAACTAGTGCAAATTATGATCATCAACCCAACAATGAAAACCTTCATCAACTTAACAATGAAGACCCAACATTGATCGCCAACCCAACAATGAAAACCTACTTTGACCTTGCTGAAAAAGCAGCCTTGACACAACGAGGTATTTGAAACAACGTAGACAAGATATTTATGTCGCAGCAGAGTAATACACATTCTCAACTGCCCTCCAACAATTCCCTAAAAAAACAACTAAATCCAATTTCTATGTCAGTGCAACCTTCTAAAAAATGACCAAAAAACACTATTTATAATGTTGTTACTAAGAATAGATTCAGTGCGTTAGAAAATCATTCCGAAGATAAAGTGAGCACTGTTTAAGCTACTATTACTCCTATCTTCGGTTTTAAAGTGAACAATTTTGATACTCTTCTCTCTAGACTATTAAACTTAAATATAAAAAACTATTCAACATAATTGAAAGACAACAAAGTAAAAATAGATGATTTCAAAAAAGCATTAAACTATTTCGATGCAAATAGTGCTGTTGAGTTGGGTAGGTTTTTTTGCTGGTTGTGTCGGCATAGGTGTCATATTGTAACAGCAAAAAAAAGCAACGGTCATTATTCGAGATATACACATCTCAATAACAGAAGAATAAATATTAGAAGCCATCAACAAAGATTTTACTGTAACTAAAGTGACTCGGTTCCACAAAAAGAACCTCTCAATTCTAATTGTGGCAGTCGAACTCTCTGACCAGTGAAATAGATAACATTTTAAAACTTAAAGTGATTTGTCATTGAGTTGTTAGAGTGGAAAGAAGACGTCGTCTTTCTGGTCCTGTCCAATGAATCCACTACCAAGATTTTGGACATAGTAAAAACCACAGTAAACGTATCTTCAAATGTGCAAAATGTTCCCTTAACAACCCGCAAACTAATGTAATGCTTCGCCAGAGTATGCCCAAATGCGCTAACTGCAACGGTAACCACCCAGCATACACGAGGAACTCCCAATGTAAATATTACGAAAGAATTAGTCATAATCTTAAATATAGATTAGTTAAAAATCATCTTTCTAATCCCGAACCAAGTACAACTACGCTCACCAATGAACACTTCCCATCCCTGGGTAACGTATCCTAAAGGAGCACCCCAAATCTGTCATATGCTTCTACTGTCGCTTCAAACACCTCACACCTGCCACCCATCTCCAGCACATACAATAACAATAAAATCAATAGAAATCATTAAAATTCCCAAAATCAAAATCCTTTAGTATCTTCCTCCTCATCAATTAACCAAAATCATTCCCAGATCAGTGACCCAATAACAAATACAATATCAAACATTATACAACAATTTTTTTTCATTCTCTCGTCCCACTGATTACAAATCAGATTCAACTATTCTGATCGATACTGTCTGAAAACATAAATGGCGCACGGACATCACCTGAATCAACTCAATATTGTAAATTGGAACAGCAACGGAAAAAAATCTAAAAAATTCGATTTTCTCTCAAAGTCAAAATATCCCACATGAGGCCTCGAAGGGTCCATGGGGTTCGCGGAGAGAAGAGCTCCGCGATTTCTTGACCTCGGTACTAGANCGGAGAGAAGAGCTCCGCGATTTCTTGACCTCGGTACTAGGAGGAGGAGATGTGGTCAGCATCTCGCTCCGACCCCAGTACTCATTTTACAGCAGGCTGAGCAGGTCTGTGAGTCAGTCTGCATGTTGAGGTGTGATGAAAAATCCCCACCTTATCGGGAACCGAACCACGCCCATCCAGCCAGCAACACAGCGCTCTACCCACTGAGCCATGCAGACTCCATTTTCTCTCATGCCATCAAATTTCCATAGCATATATCACGGAATCACATCTTATTCAATCTCAAATATTTTCCATCAGCAATAATATTACTTATAGACTGAAACTTCTCAGTACGGAGGGGTCATGATCATCATTAATTTAAACAAAGCATGAGCTGATGCCACTACCCGAGACAATCTTGAAACCAAAGGTATCGCCATCCCATCTGTTGAAAACCCCGAATTAAACATAGTTGCAGTTTACAAACCACCTAATAAACTATTCTCCTCATGCAGATTAGCAAATCTTTTCCGATAAAAGTGCACAACATTAGTACTNTATATATATATATATATATATCCCAACAAAACCCACATACCTCCCCTCTAATATTAAATATAAACCTGATATCCTGGATATAACGTTAACAAATGCACCTCTTGAAATTTTCTCATACTCCTGCCCGGAACTTGACTCAGACCATAACACAGTTATAATATCCTTTCAGCCTCTAAATATTTCTCAGCAAAATGATTTTCTCCTTAGAACTATTAACGAAAATTTACTGGGAAAAGTTTCAAAAAATTCTAGATCAAAATTTGATCAATTTAAAGTCTCTAAAAACAGCTGCGGAAATAGATGCAACTGGTTTTCAATTTTTTAAGTTACTAATGACTACGATTAAAAGTAGCTCAATTGGCACTCAGATATTTCAGAACACATTTCTAAGAAAGATTCTCAACGCGCCATGGCACATAAAAAATAGAAACATCAATAAAGAACTACAATTTCCAACAATATAACAGTCAATAATAAACTCCTCAAACAATTTCTTCCTCATGTCTCTGGTGTCCTTCACTTCAAACTTAGAATTTCCCCAAATTTACCTACCCGCATTATAAATAGATACCCATATCATACCTTTCTCATCCACATTAGCAACCCATAAGAAACTCAAACCCTTCTCATAATCAATTAATCTTTTAATTCTTTCAATTTAATTTCACTTGGAGGTGTCCTTCGACTTCCCCATTCAACGATTTCGGCATGCTCTCTGCATTGCAAATTCAAACGTCACCTGTACAGCAGAAATGCTGAGCGTTGAATTTTGTACCTACAAAAACATTCGCAAGACCCCCGGTAGAACATACTCCTCAGTACTTGTGATATCGGTGTCCTGCGAATCCTACTAAAGCGAATTGCTCGATAAACTTTGCTGCTGCTTTGACATAACTGAACACACAAAACAATCTGCATGGCATTGCATGTCATTACCATGAGAAAGCGAAAGTAGCGCTGACCCCCAACTCTTCACCGGTCATGAGGGGGCCGATGGAAACTGCTTTATTTATGATGGTTTGGATATTAATTTTTTTCTTTAGTTTATTAACACTTTCGCATAGATTTTCATGATTTTGTGCCCAATATATGGTTGAATGCAATAGACCATTCTTGTAGAACACTCCACTACCTTAAATATAAGTAAAAAAAATTCAAATTCCCCTTTATTACATTTCTACCTTCTCCTATCAGGGCATTCTTTTACCCAAGAATTTTCCTGTTCTGGGAGATCCGTGACAAAGTGGATAACACACTCACACCCTTCTACTGAATGATTACGGAGGTTCACACCCCGGACGATTCAAGTAAAACGTGTGCGAGACAGTTTTTCTAGGAACATTTCCGTTTCCCCAGTCTTTTATTCCACAACAAATCATTCCCTACTATTTAACACTCATTCACATCTATCATATCTCCATTTCAGCCCTTCGTAGACGCTGTTCTATCTGAAACCACTGAAAGAGCACTTTCTGTGACAGGGCAAACGATGTGAACACTTTCCTGCGCAGTCCATAAAAGCTGAACGAGTACATACATTTACCCTACTATGAGAATATGTTTTTGTCAAAATTGAAAAAAAATTAGTATGAATGAATTATACATAAATATTTATGGAATAAGATCCAAATCAGTATGAATGAGTTCTTTCCGGATGCAATTTCTGATACTTGCTGACCTTCGTCAATACAATTATTTCACGCTTAATAGTATTGAATTTACCAATGTTGATTTGAATTCAGTTTATATCTTCATGTTGTAATTAAAATTCATCTAGGAAATGTTATTTTTAATTATGCTTATTATAAAACATTATTAAGAGATCTTTGAGTTCGTTGATTTTAGATTATCAACGTATTTTATTGTTAAAAACTGGAGCTTTGCACATAGAGTGAAATTTCAGTACTGTATACCACGCCTGAATATGAATTCGTTGTTGCAAACTGGAGATTAGATGATATTTATGATTAGCGTATTTGGACAAACAACTAAAAGTATCGTTGAAAGGATTTACTCATTATGCAGATTTAATTTATAAAACGTAAAATCAGACACGAATGAAAACATTGAATATTATTTATTAAATCTACAATTAATGTCAAAATATTAAACGTTGGTATGAACGAAAGAATAGTACCTTGACACTCGAATACCTTGTTTTTCATTAATAGCATCTTTCAATTAAAGTTCCAAAATTAACATCATGTAATTTGTGTGGTTTGTATTTCTCCTTCGCAACTTCCATGCAAATGAAATACGGTGTTCAAAAATTCTTCAATTTTATATCTCAGGGAAGTACGGAAAGTGTTCAATGAAATAGAAATTACGTATTTGGGTAACGTAAAATTTATATAATAAGTATAAAATGTCATTTTTGTAAAATCCGATTCACCAATACTCAAATTAATATGTTTTAAAAGCAGATTGTTTAAAATATATCTACTGTGTCTTCATTTTTGTGTATGTTTGTTTTCCCAAACTTTTAGGGAGGTATGTCAACGTTCAATATAATCAATTTATCAAAAGTAATGAAAAGTAGTCATTTCCGTATTTTCTTTCTCATATAATCAATTTAAGGTGATTTATTTTCTCGATTCAAGTAAACGAGACATTTATTTTAGAATATATCATTGAAATCAACCATGCACTAACGTGGAAGTTACGATGCATGAAAATATATTTTAGTTCTTAAATGTTCATTCCATCAGCTGACAAATAACTTTTACGCAAAAAATTCTATAATCGATATGTAAGGTCATTATCGATTGGTCCAAAATATGAAAAGAAATTTAATGATTCTATGATTCGAAATTGGTTTTATTTTCATGAATCACACCTTCCAGTTAGAGGGAATGAGGTCAAAATAAAATAAAAGATGTATGTTGGAAAATATTTTGTTTTGAATACTATAATGAAACACAAAATCTCAATAGTGTGCCATATATTTCGATTCGTGCGATTAAGTATTGGCAATAGATAGGTGTTTTTACCATGAATCACTGGATAGTTTTACTATGCACATACCAATCCTGAACAATGCTTGTTAATGACAGAAAAAAAAAAAGAGCTGATATTCATACGATGAACAATATTGAATTGTGCAATCCATTTCACTAAATATGCCATGCCCCTGCCACACAGCAATAGTAAGTGCCAGCATAAAATTGTTTACATAAAATTATTGTTCAGATAACATTCCAGCTCACTGGATATGAAAACGAGAGAACACTGATATGTAGATGAATGGCCAATAAAGTCACTTGATTACACTTTACAGCTTAATTGAAAAATATTTTCTTTTTCTTCGTGGAATGAAATTATCATTCTTCTGCTGTTTAATCTTGAGTGTTAAATATTTGTAGAATAGTAACTTTTACCTCTTACAAATAAATGCTAAATTTGTGACAGATTAATATCCTAATTTCTATTAATTATCAAGCAAAAAACAACAGTTTTCGAAAAACAAATAAAATTATTAAGAAACAATACATTGTAATGATAATAGAGACCGAAAGGTAAAGAGAACGTTTTACAGAAGATGACGTAACATAGTTATGAAAGTGAGGGAAAGGGGGGAATGTGTTGGAAATTCATTATTTTCTCGCAATGAAATTCCATAACGAGTCTTTGATCTCTTGTCTTTTGGACAATGGAATGTTCCTGAAACCTGTTGGGAAAGAAATAATATTGAATCGACAGATGGGAAATCTCATAGTTCTTCAATTTATACAATAATAGAAGACTGAAAGGGAAGGAGGAATTAACTCAATCCAGTCAGGCCAAACACCATGAGTTAATCTACTTTGTTATTAGAGTACTAAATTAAAAAATATTCTTTTAGAATTCATTTCGTACAATCTCAAGGCGAGTATTAAATGAAAAATGGAAGAATATGGGGTGATGTCATTGCAACGATTTTCAGTGTTTTAAATCCTTCCACGATTTTGGAACACAAAAAGAAATTTTTAATGGAGACAAAGAGAGGACAATATAGGGAAGATAATAATGGAATGTATAGTTGTGTAATTTATAATGCATTATACGCATGTTTACTTTGGTATATTTTCACTTATTCGTATAGAATTTCCAATTCAACAAGAATCTAAAAAGTGTTGGAAAATGTCTTTACTGCACTACTACCAGATGAGAATAGAAAACTAATTCTTCAAACACGTTTCAATGTCACTAGTTTTCATTCGGCATTCGTGGATTGGTACAGCAGTGGCTAACTACCTACTTAAAAGAGAAATGGAATGAAACTACCACGAACGTAAATTTCAAATACTCTAGCAGGAGAGCTTGGAGCCTATTCAAGAAACTTGGCGTCGACTCACATACCAACAAGAACCCTCCTAACATCAATAGTGACCAAATTGCCAACCGTATTGTTGACATGTCAAGAGCTGTGAAGGACAAGACACACTCCACTAGGGTTAAAAGAGAATTTACGAATTTGAAACACTGTATCAAATCAGTATCAGTAGGAACGCTATCAGATAAATTTACTGTCACTGAAAGAGAAGCTGCTGTCAAATCTATGAAAAACGGAAAGGCGCGCCCGGTTTTGATAATATTCACCCTGAGTTCCTAACACATTGTAATTAGTGCACAATGCACTGGCTAAGTATATTTTTCTCCGTTATCCTTAATTTCCAAAGACTGCCTTAAAAGTTTAAAAGAACAAAATTCTTCACCATTCTCAAACAAGGGAATTCTGCTGACCTCCCTGAGAGATATCCAATTTCATTGCTAAGTGTTACTTATAAACTATTAGAGCGTCTAATTTATAATAGAATCTGACCATTGGTCCTAAACACACTACCAATAGCGCAAGCTGGTTTCCGGTCAAATCGCACCTGCGAGGACCGGTGTTGGCATTAACCACGCACATTGAAATAGGATACGAAGAGAGGAAGAAAACAGGGGTGGTATTTATAGACCTCACTGCGGCATATGATACAGTATGGAGAGAGGGGTTATTGTACAAACTTTTGAAGGACACTAAGAGCAAGAAGATATCAATACTTGTAAATAATATGATATCAGGTAGACTGATCCAAGTGGTAATGGATAATAAGGTGAACAAACCAAGACTATTGAATAATGGTCTCCCCCAAGGCTCAGTACTGGCATCACTCCTCTTTAATCTCTACATCTCTGGCATCCCGAGCACATGTNGGCATCACTCCTCTTTAATCTCTACATCTCTGGCATCCCGAGCACATGTGCACGCAAGTTTTGGTACGCAGATGACGTGACCCTCGCAGTCCAACATAATGACACAAATTACATTGATGATGAATTATCCACTGACCTTATCTCTCTCGCGGAATACTTTAGACAATGGCGGCTGACCCTGAGTACTACTAAAACCGAATAATGTCTCCTTAACCTAAATAATAGAACGGTTCAAATGACTCTAAGTGTAGTGTATGATGGCATATTCCTACCACATAATCCCCATCCAAAGTATCTAAGAGTGATTTTGGACAGCACACTCTCCTATAATAAACATCTGTCTATCTTGTCAGTAAAATTAAGCGCACGCAATAACATACTCCACAAATTGGCGGGATCAACCTGGGGACCGACCGCACTACTTTAAGCATCTCAGCTCTTAGCTTGGAATACTGTTGTCAACTACAGAATACTGTTTATCAACGTGGCTTAACGGCTGCCATGTCTGTAAGTCGATAGTGTCCTGAATCAGAGCATGAGAGTGATTTCAGTTTGAATAAAATCCACACCCACCGAATGGCTGCCTGTATTGACCCACATACAACCTCCTAATTTTCATAGAAAAAAATCTTACTTTATAAATATGAGAAGATACAAGAAAACCCACACCTTCCTATCCACCAGGATATAATAGTTTTTAAAAGACTGAAATCAAGAAAACTGGCAGTTAAGACAGCATAACTAATAGAACAGAATTTTAATAGTGGAACCGTATGGGTCACACAGTGGCAAGCGAAAGTCGACCCAGTATGGCACCCTCTACTCAATCTCCAAAAACTACCCCACGGTTTTAATATCCCCCGCAGAACCTGGATTCGACTAAATGGAGTCCGAACGGGCCATGGTAGGTGTGGAGCTATGGTCCATAAGTGGGGATTGATACAGGAGCCCATGTGTGATTGTGAAGCCGTCATCCAAACTGTGCGGCATTTAACTTATGAGTGACCACGAAGAGCGTTTCCTGGCAGCAAAGACAACCTCCCGATAACCTCCCGATAAGCATTCTTAATATTTAAATGAATTTTGAGGTAAATTGAATTTACTTTCGTAATCATAATTTCTTATTTAGATTGATATCATTATTAAAGTAATGAAAAATGTTTATCACGAGATTTTGACATTTGTTTGTGCCCTCTCTGATATAAAGAAATTGTGTTTAATGTTACGCTCGTTTGTCTCATAATGATTTTTGACTTTACCATTTGACTCTTATTTCATACTAGATTTACTATCATGAAATAATTGTCTTTTATCCAACTAATCTTACGAAATCACAATAGATGTATGCGAAAGATGTTCGCACTTGATGAAAGAAAATTCAAAAAGAATTTTATTTTCTTTCACCTAGTGCGAACTCATTGGGAGGTGCACTTGGACCAATCCTGGAGAATAAATGTACCAAATTTCGAATCTTAAGACCCCTGTCCAAGGCGAAAAAATAACGTTCATATAATATCAACATAACAATACGAAAACCAAATAACAGAAGGCCTCGAATTTCGAAGTTAGGTGCACATGTTTTCTAGGGTTCGTGCAAATGCACCATGCAGCAATTTTTTCGAAATGCAATTGATATGTACTTATATTCTTGAGCGTTAAATGTGTTTAATTTTCTATCTAGAGCAGAGCTGAATTTTTTTCCGAAATTCATGATCATTAAAATATTTTTATTTTTACAAACCACAGTAGACACAGTAACACAAAGAAATACAATAGATCACCCAAGTGATAAGAATTTCTTCAAAAAACAAACGCCGTTTATTTTATCTTTCTAAACGCCATAACCAACCACTCGAATTTNTTCTCCGAAAAGTAGTCTATGCAGCTAAAGTAATGGAAAACGACAGGCATATACTAAAATCGAACAACCGGATGAAAGCCATGTGGAATATTGTTAACAACTATTGTTAACACGTCAACTTCTAAAAATCGCGAAGAAAATGTTTCTTTACTAAACGATCGTCAAATCGTATCAAATCCTCATGACATCGCAAGTTTGTTTAATTCTTACTTCTCAGATGTTGGTAAAATAACAAACTGAATTTATCCTCCAATGTCCTCCAATTATATCCACCCACGTACCTAATTCTATGTTCACTTCCGAAACTAACGCCAGTGAAGTCATGGGAATCATCAGCTCATTAAAAAACAAATATTCAACAGGCATAGATGATATATCTGAGTTTATAGTTAAATATTCGTTCCACGCTATATTAAATCCACTAATAAATACTTTTAATAGTTCTTAATCGGAAGGGGTGTTTCCCAACATATTTAAGAAAGCAAAAGTGAAACCTTTACACAAGAAAGGAAACAAACTTAATATTGGAAATTACCGACCAATATCTCTACTACCCACTTTCTCAAAAATCCTAGAAAAATTATTCTATAAGCGTCTTCTAGATCTTTTATCAAAAAATAACTTTCTCTCTGACAATCAACACGGTTTAAGGAAATCCTTTTCCATTACAAGCGCCATATTTTCGTTCTTAAACGATGTTACAATATCTCTTGACCGTAGAGAAAATCCTCAGGGTGTTTTTCTTGACTTATCCAAAGCATTAGATGTCATCGATCACGAAATTTTCCTTTCCAAATTGCATTCTTTAGGCATTCGTGGACTTCCACATCAATGGCTAACTTCTTATTTAAAAGATAGATATCAACAGGTCGAAATATCTTATACTAAAAATAAAATACTTCAGCGTTGTCTTTCAGAAACAAAGCCACATAANTTCTCGGCCCTATACTCCTTTTATTGTATGTGAACGACATGTCATCATCCACATCAGATTGCAAAATGGTTCTTTTTGCTGATGACACTAATTTGCTACGTAAACACGCCAAAGCTCAAAAGTTTTGTCTAACCTTTCGACTTGGTTCCATGCAAATCGTCTCATTGTAAACACTGACAAAAC
>NNCF01126018.1:238629-260027 GCA_002313205.1 Laupala kohalensis | reverse complement strand
AGCAAATTGTGTTACGCATTCCGAAACTTAGTTAACGCAGTTAGTCCACGTATTTCCCGTTGCGTATATTTTGCAAACGTTTACTCCCATTTACATTACGGCATTACCTTCTGGGGCAATTCCGGTCAGAGCTATCAAACTTTCAGAATTCAGAGAAGGCTAGTTCGGATAATTTGTAAATCTCACCCCCGAAACTCTTGTAAACCTTTACTCAAGGAATTAAATATCTTAACACTTCACTGAATTTTTATTTATGAAACGGTGGTGTTTGTTAAGACCGAATTACTATAGTGCCACCCTTGCGTTATACGAAACAGTCTCGTTCACGAACACAATACTCGCAATAGGAATGATATTCATCACCCTAGAGTGTCAACCACTCTTTGCCAAAAAGGACCGCATCATTCGGGAATCTTTCTATATAATTCCCTGCCCAAGAATGTAAAAGATATTATGAAATTGAATCTGTTCAAATCCGCGGTTAAAAACTACCTCCCGCACCAGTGCTTCTACAACGTAAAATAATTTATTGGTTTTAATAAAAGTTAAATCCGTCTTGTACTTTATCATGGTTTGCTGTAGTACTTTTAAGATAAATTATAACAATTTCAAAATCGATTTTCTTGCATGGTTGTTGTGTCTTATGATTCATGTTTATTTATTTTTATGTGTACGCAACTTTGGTACAGTTGTGTACATTAATTCTGCAGCCCCATCCTGGCCCGGGTTTTTCTCCGGTTTTCCTTCGGGTAGAGGCGGATTTCTTATACAGGTTCTCTAGGCTTTATCTAGGGGCGTTTTTATTCTAACAATAAATCGTGAATTTTGTGTTATTTCATTTCTTATGATTTGTAAATTATATACTCGGAATAATCTATAGTTCGATAATAATTTGTAGATGTAAAATATTTTTTTTTGTGTTAAATTACAAACATATTGACATTCTATTAGTATCATAACTCGTAGCTAACTGTTTATCTTATCTAGGAATTTTTGCTGAAATTTTTGAATCTGCCTCTGCCTTAGGGCCCTTGATCGGAATTGATGGGATGGTCCCTTAATTGCTTCCGTAGAGTAAATTAGTTTATTGTCCTCCACGTAGTCATACGCAGTTTGTACTGTTCTTTTTACAATAAATTTATAATTGGTGTTCCCCATGTAGTTTTGTCAAGTAAATGTAGGTTTATCTTGTCAATGAAATTTTTTACTTTTGATTATTGATATTTGATTGCGTCTAATATTTCTTGCAAGGGGATTTACAATTTGATAAAATAGAAAGGAAAATGTACTTTATAGTATTGCTACCTGATTACCCGGCTTTGCACGGAATTTTTTTACTCGTTAGACGAACCCTCTCTCCGGTTTTGCTTCTGATGCAAGATTCAACTGCGGCAGAGCGGTTGCACCATTTCATTAAAACACTTATAAACTAAACCATTCCTCCAAACTTTACGTTTTAAGGTTTTTTAATTTTTTTTAATGCTCAAAACAAAAAACCCATTAAATTTAAATTGATTTCTTCCTTTTTAAATTCCTCACTTAAATTGAAGTATTTCAACTCTTCTTTTTTTCATAAAGTATTCTTGATAATTTGAATTAATGTTAGTACATAGACATATGCTGTCACGGACATTTTTGTAGAACTCGTCGAGGCGAACAATATTGCCGCTCATAGTTGTCATCTATCTCTAACCGTTTAGGCAGCGTAAGTGAATATGGCCGATTTCACCCCCGATTTCATCGACATTTATCTTCAACTTCAATTTTTATCGCTCTTTTCATGCATTGAAAAAATAAAAGTTAAACCATGTTCATCCTGGACATCTTAACTATCTTCTTACTAAATTTCATTAAGATCTGTTATGTGGTTTAGTTGTGATTAGGTAACAAACAGACAGATACACTTTCTCATTATGCATTTATTCTTGTATATTAGTGTATATAGAAGTATGGACTAGTATGGATGGATATAAAACAACATTCCTTAACGAAATAAGTAATAAGTAAATAATTTATACCTAATTTTGTTTAGTTTATTTCTTACATTTTTCTATTTTACAATCTCTTACTTTGAGAAATATTTTTTTTTAGAAATTGGGTGATAAATAAAATCATATTTAATTCTATTTGAATTAGTTCTTCTATGTACATATAAGATATTAGGATAATTGGAGCATATGACATCAATAGTTTTGTCCTACATCTAGTTAGGTTATTCTCCAGTTTCGTTGGTTAGTTTAATCGATTTGATAAATTAGTCCCCTAGATTATTTACGGAGAGTTGAGTACCTTATTGGTATTCCACTCGTAACAAACAATTTCTAGCAACTTCTTAAACAATGTTAACGTTCTTTTATAAGGTAATAACATTGTCATATTTTCAACATATTGGTATTTCGATGGTGAGTCGAAGAAGTTGTCCAACTTAAATGCAATTTCGTAATGTATGCACTGTATTCTTTGATCGGGTTAATGTTCCATCATGGAGACAAGTTTTCTGTAAAGAGTAAAGTTCATTTTGGAGAGTACGAACAAAAGAAATTAGGCGAAAATTCAACTTATGCATTTTGATTTTTCTGCAAGAATTTGACCATCTTGAATCTAAAAACATGAATTCCTCTCAAAATTGAGAAAACAAACATTTTTTAAAACTAAATTTAGTTCATGATTTTTTTAAAAGATGTATTTAAAAGAACTGAAAGTCACAGTGAAAGGGGTATATTGAAAGTTTCGATTAAGAAACAAAACATTGTAAATATATTAGTCTCCAAGATATTTTTAATTAAATTTTCGAGATAATAGCAGTTTGTGACAAAATTTGTTGCGTGTCATTGCAATGGAACTCTGAGCAATTTTGTTTAACTTCTTTCTGCAATACTAGAGCTACATGGTGCGTGTCGTAACTTTAATTCCCTAATTAACATTCTTCTAGACGGCAACATTGTTTCTGATTAATCTTTTAAGGCGTTGCCTCTAATTTACAGATCCTTCCGTTTTACTAAGACACGTCGTCAGTCCAGCCACGTTTTAATAATATTTAGTTCACGGCGAAGGCAATCATATGAAGTTGGTACATTGCGATATAATTAAAAATTAGAATAATATGTGGTCAAATCATCGTATATGAAAAATTGTGTGCAATATATATTAGCAACTGGATGTTAGAATTCAAACTTTTTGTTGTATGCTACCATTTTGATTAAATTTTTACCAGACAAAATCTCAGTTAAAAAACAACCGAACATGCAGAAATCATACCGATTCTTAATACATGCAACATAGTAAGAAGTTTCTTTCAATAACTATAGATAGAGACAGCTGCTCGGAATGTTATTCCCGCAGGTGACCAATATGCCAGGAACACGTCTGAGAAAAAAGAAAGAATAAAAAATTTAATAATGATGTAATATTGATGATGATCAATGTATAATGTTTAAGATATGAATTTTATATTTCTAGCGTAATTTTTCATTCTCCTGAAAAATCCTCTCTCCAGATATTTTATTTTTCTCTTCTTATTCTCTCTTTAACATTGGGTACAGTTGATCCAAAAAGTGCCCATCCTGAGGTCCGAGAGTAGACATCTTACTCCGGAATTTTTCTCCAAAAGACCACATCTGACCAGGAGGATAAGCGATCCGATTAAAAGGCGATGGTTCTCCGTTGCCTACCGATTTTGTATACACCTTTTCCGTTCCAAGGGTATTTGGTTACATCATGCACCTACCGAAGACCATATTGGCACTTAGAAGGTATTTTTATCCCTTGGGGTACTCAGTCTTAGCGTCGTTAGTTTTGGTACTATAGCTATTCAATGCAATAACAATAACTTGCAAATCTTGTTCCCACTCATGCACGGGGTGATTATGTTAGAATTTTCCATCAATAATCATAGTGAATTTGACTAAGGTTCCGATCTCGTATCTCGGTCCTGTATCCAATTTTCATTCAACATAACAAAAGAGAAGTATTATTTACCAAAGGATAGCTACTTAATTTGTCCCATAATTTTTGTGTTTAATATTGTAACAAATTTTACTTAATTTGTTGTGATAATAAATACAAAACTCAACTTGCCATATGTTGGAGCCAATTATAACTAAATTGGAAATAATATAAAGGTCTAAGGAATGATAGACGATATTGGAACAATAGCATTTTATTAAACAGCAAATTACAAATAGTTCAGAATGAATTGAGACTTTCTAGTGAAGAAAATCTAAACAGAAGAAGATACAGACTGAAATTATTCTATTTGAATTTGCTTAGTCAAATCAACCAAATTTGCGTTCAGTAATCAAAGAAAAACAAAGTTTACGAAATTATAAATAACATTTTGTTATATCGTTTAATAGTTTAAAGTATAATAATTGTATTTCTTATAACATTACTATTTAATTCTTTACTCAAATCAAACATATTCGCGTTTACTAATCAAGAGAAAGACAGATCTATGCTTACAGAATAATTAACAACATTTGTTAAAGCAGTTTAATAGCTGAAACATTATTACATATTTTCTGAGAAAATTAGTTCTTGATAACATGTAATAACGAACGATTGACCTCTTGGATGACGCAAAGAGGCAAATACAGTTCTCAAATTACGTACGCCAAAATCAGTGGCGTCAGATGAATTGGAAACAACTTACAAATTCTAGTGAAACCTAGGAAGAAACGCATCATGCGAGGATTCCTCAGCTTGCTCATCGGCTAGAGCAAGGTTTTCTGGATGGAGGCGCTGACAGGTATGGTGCGACCTCAGTAGCCAGTAATGTGCAGCGACGATGGGCCATGCGTAACTGATCTAGCACCTGATACACATAGTAAGGGCCGTCGCACAGTGCAAACTGTGACCTCTACATAAAGGACGTCTCGATAACAACCAGGCACTCCGAAATCACCTAAGACTGCACGAACCAAAATTCTCTCCACTGTTAACTGTCAATCAACTTATTTTGACCTGATCGTCACTCAACCATTCTCTCACTAATTTTACCACTCACTGAACACTACCGACCACCGACCTCTATTTATATCTCTAAGCAAGCTGATATAGACTCGCTGAGCAAGCTGATATAGACTCGCTGTGTAAGTTGGTATAGCTTCAACAAGAAAAAAATATATGTCAAAACCACATCACAATACTATCCATCTATAATAATATAGATGCGCACAATATTCTACATCTATAATAAACATAAACACGAAGCACTTGACTCATGTGCGTACAATCACTGTTTCCAACTTCAGCTTTTTTAAACATTTCTTTTCGGTTATTTGTTTTATTTTCAGGTGAGAGCTCTTTCGGTTGAATATCGACCATCCTCAATATCAAAGTCGCTGAATACAAATTATATACACACATACTTGAAAAATGAGAGAAGAAAAAGACACAAATAATTATGGAACTGATTGTTACAAACCAAACGTTTGTAAGGGGTTTTATTTATTATTTTTTATTATGTATTTATTGTTATAAACTATGTATTTAATTATTATAAACATTCTTTAACAATTGTATTTGTGTATAAACATTTAGCGTCTATATAGACATTTATTCAATATAGGCACTCTTTGAGCTATGAGCTCCATGCTAGTGTGATCGATATTTATCGATACTGAACTTTGATACAATCGATAGAATCGAAAGTATCTATACTGAACGCACTCACTGTGCAAGCTCTATGAATCAGATATTCATGAACGTACCCATTATGTACGTTCCATGACTCATCATTTATGAACATGCCCTACGTGTATGTTCTGTGAGACGGCTATATATACAGCTGTATTCAACCACTCGACATCCATTCTACAGTATCCAGTCCATCGTCGCGTGTCGTGATATCCATCAGAGTGCGTCGTCATGTATCCGCGTGTTTCGTCGTGGTATAATACCAAACTGCTGTGAGCAGAGTGTAGCCATGTTAAGAGGCAACACGACGTAGCTTACATTCAAGGCGTCATAATGACACTCTGAAACCTCGATTTAGACTACTGATCGTGACTTTACCGATTAAAGACTCTCAAGCTTATACGCCTTCGGGCAAAGTATACATTCTAGTATACATTGTCGCACGTCGCTGCGTAGCGTCATGTTACGTCGTAATATTAAACTTAAACTGTTGTACTATTCTCATATAGTGCGATACCATGAAACTCATGTTTCACTTCTAAACGAATCTTTTGGACAATGATTTCCATAAATGAAATCATACTACTTTTGTGTTAATGTATCGTACAGTGCAACGCACGCAGTCAAGAAACTACGAACATAAATGCTCATAACATGTTTTACGTTACAGCAGAATGTTCAACAAACATCACTGCTAACCTGGTTCGACATCAGCATCCAGCAAAAGACCTCGGCGAGACATCCGCAGGCAGCCGGAACATAAAGTCGACCAGCCAAACTACTCAACTAAACTACTACGCAGAAGACCAGGTCAATACAACCTCGGCAGCGAAAAGAAGGCTACTCCCAAGCACTTCAATAAGTATACATTCTCGTATTAACGAGATTCTCACATCAGTATCGCAAGATCTGATGCAAAGTTATTATTCCTCGCAAGTGGGGACCACATCGGGAAATTCTCCCGATGGATTTAAAATCCTGCATTTATTTAAGGTTTTATATAAACCAATTATAATGTATTCAAGCAGGTAATTTGTAAACTATCAATTCGTTGATATCTGGGGGGCGTTCTCGAAAACTCGAGAACGGTGGGTCTTTTTTTATGTGGAGATTTAACAATCCCACTTCATATTTGCCAATGTCCAACTTAGTAATTCTGCATAAATTGGGAAACGGGATAAAGGGGAATATTATGTGAACAAAGGTTCATATTTATTATCATTTAAAACTCTGTTGAAATTGTTCTTCACAGAGCGTTGGTCGCCCACAACGACCAACATATAAGTTGCTATTTCCATATCAAGTTTGTCATGCAGCATATGTAGATTTAAGGAAATGTATGTGTAAATATTGTTATATAATAAATGTGAATTTGTTGATCCGAAGCGTGTCCGTAAAAGAATCCTATCATACATAATCTCCTAATGCTTGTTGAAACATACAAGTCCCCCCTATATATTGTTTATGTTTTACGACGAATGGTTATTCGTTCGTAACACTGATATAAAAGATAAAAGAAACACTATTAATTACAAATTATAAGCAATGAAAATTACTATTTACAAAATATATACTCTAAGAAAATAAATACTACTATCGATTTCAAAAAGCAACAGATTCGAATTGGAACCACGGATTCAATTTTCCTATGTATCAAAATTATTCATCAAATTTTATTTTATTTAATTCTGCGTTATAAATTATTAGTTCAAAAATTTTTACAATTCTTTGAGTATTTTTTATTATGTTTGTAAGGTATATAACGCGATTTTGTAGAGTTTTCAAGGGAAGGATCAACTTTGAAAATTTATTTTAGCAGAACATGTACCATTATTTATAAGTAAATTCTTTATTTTTATTCTAATTTAATTACGTTTACTTTAAGACCTAAAGAAAGATTATACGATTAACCGATCATAAGATGGTAACGTTTTATAAGAAATACTAGATCAATTTTTTAGCAAAGATAAAATTATAAAACTGACATATATTGAAAATAACTATTTCAACAATACTAAAATAACTATTTCAATATCCTGAACATAATAATTTTGGTAATATAAATTTTCAAATTTGACCCTTCCCTTGGTTTAAGTGGAGACCTAAATAGCGTTTGCCACTGGTGAGTTTGGTGGGGAAAAACCCCAATTTGGGATCTTGGGGGAAATGGATAGATTTTTTATTAGGGCTCTTGGGCGCACCAACGTCAAAGTAATTAGAGCCCTTAAAAAAGAAAAAATCGATAGAAGTGTAAGATGTAAGCAAAAAGATCCTTAGAGCCCTTAAGAAAACGGTTAGAAGTGAGTCTATAAAATATAATTGAACGAAAAAATGTAATATCATACATATCTGATAAACGTTATTTGTTTTGGTGTATTGTTTTCTCCAACCAGGTATAAAAGTAGGCCATCAAAAATATTTAGTGAAGTCATAGTTTTTTTTATTATTCGAACACAAATTAATTGACCCAATCGGTGATTTTGAGGAAACACATCAATGAAATAAATAATATGCGACAAAAACCATAAAAATAATTAAAACAATGTGAACAATACATAAACATAAATTTTACAGGTACAAAGTTAAAATAAGGTCAGTTAACTTGAAGTGCAATGAGGTGAAAGGGATGACCAGCTTTGGGGTGTATGGAGGTGGGAGTAACGGCAGTTGCTGAATGTAAACAAGAAAGGAAAATTATTTTTTGATTTTTAAAGGTAAGTGCAAATATAATGAGTTACGTTACTTATTGTGTAACGCGAAAGTGTCAGTCTGTTTTGTCGCGGGGATGCGGGCAGCGGTACCCGCGTTGCCAAGCAGTGACGCGCCACATTCAATCTGACTACTCTACATTACACGGCTCTATAAGCCGCCGCTCGTAGCGTTCGGGGCGGAACGGCTGCCGGTCGCGCGATAGACGCATGTGTCCGTTCTTCCTTTCTACAGTACTTGACCTTAGACCTCACGGTCCTCAGTACGACTCCTGCCTTCTATACTGATGGTCCTGAGAACACTTCCTTTGTTCGACTGAGACTCACGGGTCTCGCTCTGATCTCTTCACCTCGGTTAGTTCGGCTAGACCTCGCGGTTCCGGCTAACTATCCTCTTCTCTGGGCTTCCGACGCATTCGTCTGTTGTCACAGAATTCACTACTACATATTGGTACTCCGTTAGGATGGAGTCGCTAGTGCGAGGTGCCACTCGAGTAGGAGTTTGTGGGAGTTTGTAGGAGTCAGAAGATATCATGTAAGTGTGTGTAAACGTTATAATAAACTGCTGTGTAACAACTGGAATATCCCTATTACTTTGTTCCCTCTCATCCTTTGCTAAACCTGTAAAAAGTAGGTATAACTCCCAAATTGAATGCCCTTTTACTGAGGAATAACCAATCTTCCCCCCTATCACGACGATTGGTGTAGGAATGGGGTTATGCTCCAACAAAACTAAATTTCCCCCCTCCTTACGACAGTTTGCTACTTGATTACGACTAAACCACCGAATTTATCGTGATAAAATTGTGCAAGGAGATAGTTTAGATGTCCAGGATGAACTTTTATTTTAGTAATGTGTGATAAGAAAAATATTGTTTTTGACGATAAATGTCTATAAAATCGAGAAAAAGAGTAATGTTTGCTGACCTTGGTTTTTTTCTTGGAACTTTAGGGCTCGTCGAGGTCATTAGAACCCTAATGTGGGGAAAAATGCAGTTTCGCACCATAGGGAAGAAACGTACTGACTGTTCCCAGTGTGTGGGTCTCGCCGAATGTCTCGACAATACCCACTAAAAAAACTCTTGAATATCTGAATACAAGACCTTAGAGGTAGGAGACAACTATGAATGGGAATAATGTTGGCCTCAAAGAGTTCTACAAGAAAGTCCGTGACAGCATGTGTCTATTTACAAAAAATAACCTGAATTATAGATAAAACGTTATTGAAAATAGAAATGTTAAAATACTTAAATTTAAGAAGGAAATATCAATCATCACATTTAATGGATTATTTGTTTTGTGCGTTTAACAAAGATAAAGAAACATCTTTAATGCGTAAATTTTCGACGAATAGTTTAGATTTTACAAGAATTTTAATGAAATGGTTAAACCGCATCATGTCTGGGAAACGAAAATTCATCCGGCGCGTTAGATAGATTTTAGTTTTTCCTGAATAAAAGAAGATTACTCGAAGACAAATCCAGGACAACGCCGGTTAATCAGCTAGAACATAATAAGGCAACCTTTCTGAATTATAAAATTCCCCATGTCATTTTCTCCGTTTATAAATTAAGAATTCCTTCATAAATCAATCTTAAGATGTTCAGATCAATTCATTATGTAGGTTTATTTTCATTTTTATGTCACAAACATTAATTTTTATTTAGTTGATTTCTAACTACCCATATGTAGCGATTGTTCTGGGTATAATACTTATTCACAACAATGCATTTGATCACCAACATAAAAACTGGGGAATATATGGTCACCAAGTGCGTCTCCCCGGTGATCGGGGCGCCTGATCATATATTTAATCACTTAATTACGTCTATCTTTAGCTGCTTTACCAACATGGTGACAGCAAAACTAATGGCTGAAGTCCAATCCGTGACGCTATCATTAGGCGACTCTGGGATTCCCAGCGTCCGTCTTGGGAGTCGCGCTTCTTGTGTGTCACCAGCACAACAAAAGTTTATGTTTCTAACCTCTCTATTTACCTTGTACTCTGCAAGAATGGTAAGTCCTAAGCGCTACAAAATGAAAATTCATTTCTTAATTATTGGATTATTAATCTCATAAATACTACGTAGATAAGTAGAAGCAAGAAATGTAATCAGTCCATTATTCTTTTAGCGATGAGATAATCACAAATCGAGTATAGAAACGTATTTTCCACGTTAATTAGCTGTGTCGTATCGAGTTCACAAGTGACCTAAACATGAAACTTTAAATTGGAATTGTTGTCTAGAAAAGAATTAAAGTCCAGAAAATCGCTTCACTATCATTCAAATAGTTTTATGGGTATCCAGTAATAAAATGTTTTTGGCAATTAAAAGGTTATCCATTTATAAAGATCAATAGTATCATTTGTCATTTTCATATATCAATCCTATCCTCCAGATTGAGAAGAATTTTGTTCTCCAAGCCAGGATGTGTGCTCTAAGCGAGAATTAGAATTTTTTGGCGTTTCATTAAACTAAATATAAATTACGATTACAAGACAGAGTGATGCCTTCACAGATAATTTCAAGATTAATTGGTCACGCAGGCGATGACGACAGGATTCATGCTGCCACGGACCTAGTGGAGGGATTGGGCACTACGCCGCTCGCAAGACAAGCCATGCCTCCAGGCGTGCTGCGCTACAGCGTTAAAACGACTATACTACCATGGCGTCCACGCAAAAAGGACCTCCTGGAACGAAAGACAATCCATCGCAATCTAATAAACCAGAAGATAGTGTGACGAACAAACCAGGAGGTTGGTGCTCAATCATCTTTTTTTCTTAACAGCACACTTCGTCGTTTTCTTATTACACAGAATTATTCTTATGTTACAGTATTCACTATTATATTAGTCCATGCCGAATTCTTTCCCATGATGGCTATAGCAATTAATTTTCCAAAAAATTTTCTAAATATACTGGAATCCATGACAACTTTTTAGGAAAGAAGAATGACGTAAGAACTTTGGGATCCAAGATCAATAGTTACACTGGGTCGATTCATCCGTCGGAAGTAAAAGGAGCTGCTACAAACCACCCTGAAATCTCCATTACCAAGATTACACCTCCCAAAACAGAAGGACACCCAGCAAGTGAGGAACAATCCCTCAAGTCATCTACAGGTGAGTGAATGCACAGCCTAATAAGTGCTGATTCATATCACCTCTGAGTGAGTACCCAAGGCCAGAAGGACCGTGACATCATCGTACTGATGCAGCACAATAGAGCTGAGTCTCGCATTACTTCCTCTTACTTGTGCTAGACTCCTTTCTTTCTCTTTCCTTGGTCACCTCTTGTTCTTTTCGATCCCGACGCTATTAAGGCTAGGGTATCTTCCATTTTCCTCATTTCTTTTTCATCCCTCTCATTTTTTGTCCTACCCCTCATCTTGTGTCCCCCCTTACTTTTTGTCCCCCCTCATGATATGTCCCCCCCTCATTTGTTTGTTCTCAACGTTTTGATATTTGGTTTTGAGATATGTTTTGGTATGTTGTAAATCAGGAGGATTTTTAATGGGTATGGTTGAGCCATTCGGTGACTCCCACACGCGGGGAGAGTCATGTTGGCTCTCCCTAGTGCGTAACTGCATTTTCCTTACCTGTACAAGTTTTTAGGGCTCCAATGACTTTGATGTCGACATGAGCCGTAAAACCCCACAAAAAAAACAAAAACAAGAAAACAATAGAGTGGGTCGTTGCAACGAAACAGTTACCGCTCCAACCTCAGACTAAACAGATCCACTTGTTCCAATGTCGTGTCGCGGAACAGTTCTCCGCAGTTTCACCAGTAAGTATCTCGCTGACGCGCAATTCCAAATGTTTATTTGCAACTAACCCAAGAACTGCGTAACTCACTCAATAATATTGCGTCAAGAACAGACCAATACTCATCAAGTACGGGGTAATGTTTTAGGAACAAGAATGAAAAAAACAGAACTGAAGAAAATCCTTTTCTTTTTTTTTTTTCATTTATTTTGTTGTCATTGTTTTTGGCGTTCCAGGAGAAATCGAGCGCACCAGCGTTATAAGGGTAAATGGGTGGGGTAAACGGGTGAAATTGCATTAAATATTTATTGTTTAACTGGAATAGAATGTACTTTCAGTAAGCTGACGTGGCATTGAGAGAGTTTTTCAACGTGAGTGAAGACATAGCTCTACAGCATGAGGGTATAAGGGATGTTCTCCAACACCCACGTGTTTCATATCGAATACTAAACTCTGACGAACAAACATTACTTTGGTTTGACCAAAAAGAAAGGCAGAAAACATTCATTGTAAAAAATACAATCTTTTTACTGTCATGAATTTAATTTTTTTAAATCATGAATATTTTTTTAAATAAGCTCAACTTCCTGGGATGTTTAGCTTTGTTAGGATACGATCAATACATTTCAGATTATAAACTTTGCATGATATCCCAGAAAAATAAATATTTTTCTTAGCAGCAATAAAATTATTGTGTTCATATTATTGTCATAAGTTGTACCTTTTCAATATATTTTTCTATCCATAAATTTTTTGATCGGTTGGAAATCTTACAAAATTTATACAAAACTGTGAATTGTTCAGTTTTCCAAAAACTCGAAGTGGAGGCTGGCAACTTTGACATAAGATTTGGACCTACAAAAGAGATTTGATAAAAAATATTACGTCCCGCTATAGCTGAACATTTAATGAAGTTTGAATCCTTTTGAAACAGTATAAGCTTTCCTAATTTTTATGATTTTTTAAAATGTATACCATTTCCAGGAAATGTAATTACGTTATATTTTCCTTGTTTTATACTGTATTTCTGGTTGTATATATAATTGTCATTCAATTCTTCTCCAAAGACAGATGACCAATATTCCATTTTGCAGTGAGTCAACAAAACACAAGACCAACGACTGCTGTGAGTGGAGGCCCGGCAAAAGAGGAACAGAACAGGAGAATATCCACAACTGATCCACATACGACACCAAAGACAGAAAACAATGACGCACACCAAAAACATTCAACAGGTACGAGCTCTAATTAACGTACGTATTCAATATATTCATAACTTATTTGAGTTACAATGGAAATACAAAATTTGTGTCATTTCTATGTACAAACATTTTATACAAAATAATTCGGTACGTCAAAACAAAATTTCTAACTTTTTACAGAACGTTTACACACTATGAAGCAGATAAGTCTACATTTAAAATAAATGAAACAAACATCTTTTGTAAAGTAAATTTAGTACAATTTTAAATTCATTTTCATTATGTACATTTCTCTCCAATTTCATAATGAAAGTAAAAGTATTCCGATCTTTACGACGTGTATAGGACAAAATTGTAATATAATTGAATATAAAACATATAACCAGATTTTACATAATGTCACGAGAAACACACGTGTTGTGATGTGGAGTAAAGCTACACTTGAACAACAAGAATTGGTCAAAACTATCAAAACATATGGCAAAAACGCAACTTTTAAAACTACTTTTGGTCAATGTTTTCACACCAACGGCGAGTCTAAGGATTTTCGAGATATTGACATGCACTGGGAGGGTCTTACTCGTGCAATTCGGGACCACCGTCCTGCACTTCATTAATCCTACTCTTTCACAACACGCATTTTTCTAATCTCTAGAACGAATAAGAAAAATGAAAATATTTTCATAACTAATTTTGATACGGAATCATTCACGTTCAGGTGATTTCTGAAGTTGCTATGCATAGAGAATGCCAATAAATTTGAACCATATGATTTTTGTTTTAAGAGATGGATTTACTCCACGCTTTACTGAAATTTATGAGAGAATTTTGGAATATGTGTGTAGTTTGGTTCAGAAGTAATATTAGTTTGAAGTGTGCAGACATCTCGCATGCAGGGGCGCACCCAATCAATTTAAGAATTACTTTGTTAAACGAAAATAATAATTAATTGTGCCAAATCGAAACTACATAGAGCATAATCTTATGATCAAAATTGATTTATAGACTACAAAAAGATTATGCAATCATCCCGACTTCAATTAAACTATTATTCTTCGAAATTCGAACTCAGGTTCTTCGCTCTACCAGGGTTTCTGTTAATCTCACAACGTAAACAGAAAGATCTGCGTACAATCAGTTGCCATTCCCGAAACATCCTTCTCAACATTCCTCTCGGGGGTCAAAACATTCTTTATGCAGACGTGTTTGCATAACTTTTACGCCTTGAGACAATATGAAGAATATTTCTCATTCATCCAAATACATTAAAACATAGGGTTTATTTTCCTCTTAAAGAGGTTTTTCATAATATGTTTATGTTTCCATGCTTCTCTATTGCTTCACGACTTATCATCTATTCAGGGTTAAATATAAGTACTTAATTCAATTATTTGTAGTTCTTGTGGCACTAGCATGAATGATTGTGTACTCACATGAAAAATCCGAGAAAAGTTCTTGATAAAAAATCTATGAAGAATTAAAAAGTACCTTGTCTGCTCTCTTCCTGAATAATGTCTCCGAGCGCATTTAATTTAAAACTATTTAAAAATAACACAATTTAACTGCCGTTTGAACGGAAACATAAGTTGCAATCTATGGGCCATATCAAATTTCATAGTTCGTCCCGAGACCGAAATGTCATAAAAACACCTGAACGTGATAGTTACTACTAGAATTGAAAATAACCCAGGGCAGCTGCCGACTTCACGGCGTCATGGTTGGGTCATAGGCGAAGTGGCCCATGAGTGGAAAGGGAAAGGTCCAGCAAAGCGATCATGTTAGTAGAAAGATAGTAGTGGCGATCATACTCCGGCAACTGGGCTGCCTCAATTCACAGCGTGCGGAGTGTTCGTTCTTTTCGTGAAGGTAATCTGTGTAGTAAAACTTGCTAAAAGTACAGTTAACCATCAAACGGTTCTTAAACGATTATTTTAGAAAAAACTAATACTATTAATAGTGTGACGTGAATGGTGAAGGGAGCGAAAAAAAAAACTATCACATTTAATAGCAGGAAGTCTGGTTATTATGTGAAAGTAGTAAAGTGTAGTGACGTGTAGTGAAGTGCACATGATTGCTCTCAGCAACTCTTTTTTGGTTTTTATTTTTTAAAGTTCAAAATTCTTTTATTTATGTTTACGCTAAGGGTATAGGAGGAGTATATTGAGCGTGTTTGATCGTATGAGTATATTTCTGTAATAATTTGTAAGCAAAAATGTGTTTGTGTATGTATGTGAATATACGCATATATGAGCCTCATGTAGATAATTAATTTCTTAAATCTAATTTCTTTTTCGTTGTACCATGTGTAATAATTTTCGAAGCATTTTATTCCGTTTGTGTGTATTTTATAGATATTTTTTTAATAGATATTGATGATTTGTTTTTTTAACTTCGTATTATTTTATTATGTATATATTCTTTTCTATCTGCCACAGAGCATTGCTCACTAGCAGACTAATAAATTATTATTATTATTATTGATAAAGTCGCACCGGTAGAAGAATGTGAAGAAATAAATACCGAACAATGAGTGAGTTCTAATTTAATTTAATCGACCTCATTTAATTTAATCGAGTATTGTACTGGAGTCTCTAGTCTACAGACGAAGAGTGATTTTACAGTATCTTCCTAAACTTATTAAAAATAACTTTTACTAAATTGCCCTAAGGTGGCAGATCAACTAAGAACTGATGATATCGATGGATTTTTTAGATTCCTGAAAGCTCAGTTATTTCAGAATAATGCTCATAAGCAAATTGTCAAATGTGGCGAGTGATTAAACGTTTGGTCACCCGCTTGATCACAAATTGGCAGAAGGAAGCCATAACGAACAAACGGCTGAACATCCATTTATGTCTATCAGTCTATGCGTATTATTCATTAGAAGAAATAAGTCTTTTAAGAATTGTTTCGACTAATAGTCTACAAGACGTCACACAGTCTACAATACGATTAGAAAGATGTGATTTACAGAAATTTGAATAATGGAATCTGCTTTTTTACCCGACTGCGGCGAAGCTTAAAGGAGGAAGATGTGTTTGACCTGTAGTATGGCCATTTAAGTTTTGTTTCTTTTTTTCTTTCGTTTATAGATACCATTCTCTAATATTTTTGATTGTTTAGCAATTTATTTTTGCTGTCTTCGTTTAATAATGAAATTCGTAACATGTGCATTGTTATGCAAACATCTGCACCACATTGTGTTGGACGTACGAAATCAAAGGGATTTGCAGTATTCTGTAACAGCCATTAAAAGATATTTTGTGCCTAACAGAGACAACAGGCTCAATACTATAGTTTATTTTGAGCCGCAAACTAGAAGTAGAAATAAGAGTAGAAAGACGAATGCTTCCACTTATATTGTGCTGAGCAGTAGCAATTCATAAATTACAAGGATCCCCACAGGACAAAGCTGTGGTGGACCTAACAACTCATTTATTCGCCAAAGGTCAAGCTTATGTTGCTTTAAGTAGTCAGGACGCTTGAAGGCTTGGCTATTTGTACACTAGGTCCAAAAAAGCTTTTAAATAACCCTCAATACCTAAACTCCTTTCAAGAATTAAATCGTCTGCAAAATCTTACACACGCAAATACAGTATTGAACTAAAAATCAGAAAATAAAAAATTAATTAAAAAAACTAAATTCCCGACTGCTTTACAAAAAAACTAAAGTTCAACATTAATTTATTTTATTAACTGAAAACCAAAAAACAAGCAGGGAATCCGAAGATTGGATGAGGTATCATTGAGGAGACAAAAAATTTCTTTTAAATAACGTATGGTGAACAATGTCACTAAAACATGTGTTTAAGGAAACTTGGAAGCAGGCGGGATCGATTTTATTTTATTGTGCAAACGGGTCCCGCATGCTACCAAGTTTCCTTTAATTTAAAATTTGTATTATATACAACATAGTATAACATGTTTTAGTGACATGTATAGTGACACCATAGATTATTTAAAAAGACATTTGTCTCCACGGTCATACCACGTCCAATCTTAGACTTTTCTGCTTTTTTCTTTTTTCTTTCTTTTTTTTTGCTTTTCAATTAATGAAATAAATTAATTTTGAACTTTAGTTCTTTTGAACCATAGTCGGGTTTTTTTAATTTTTTTAATTTTTTATTTTTTCTATAACTTGCTATTATTCTAGAAATCGTGATTCATATCAAGAATGTCTTTTCACTCCTCGATGCATTTAAATGGTTTTTCATGTTCTTCATCTCTATATCGACTGGCCTTTTCGATCGCATGTTATAATAACACCTCGGATCTGTAGAATTTTACCCATTTTTTTTTTCATTTATATCCTATCGAACCCATTATTGAAGTCATGTTCACGTACCTTAAGCCTCCCCCCCCACCAATAAATAAATTCTGGATGTGTCCCTGCTCGTATGTACATACCACCAGACATATCGTACTGCTTTCTACCTGCGAAAGGTTTCGTGATATGTGGTTGCTCAGATCTCAATGACAGAAATAAATGACTTATATTATTCCTCACATTTTAGAGAGCTAGAAAAAAAACAATGTACGAGTTCTTACAAAACATGAAATTGCAAATTCATCTACATTCCTGTATTTTGTCTTCAGTTCATCCGTCAATGTTTTCATCACATTTGGAGTCTTTGTAACCTCGTCAGTACCGTGGAACGTGTTAAAGTCACTTTCTATACTCAATACTATGTTTAACCAGCCTTCGGTTGGATTCATATGAGCTCCTCTTGATACTGTAGAGAGCCAGTCAAATTGTTTGCTAGGAAGCAATTTTGTTGGTTGCCCACATTCAAAAACAGTTCTTTTCTTAACTCTAAATGCCACATATCCTTCCAACATTTTTAGAAGGTCTATTTCTTCATATGTAACGATGGAGTTTGTATTGGATTCTGACTTTTCATAATCACAACTGAATTCACTGGAAAACACATTGTCCTGCTCGAATTCAGTCGTCAGAGTATGCCCTTTCTGCAGTAGTATTCATTGCTTGGTGACATTCGTCATCATTGTCAAGTTTATGTAACAAATCAGCATTTAGGGTTATATACTCGCCTGAAGTCAAGCAATTCGCAGTACTAATTATTGTGGCTGCATTTTTACTTAAAAGCCGTGTTTTTCTCCTCTGGTTTACTGTGGTTGGCAAAGGGTTGTTGTAAAATCTCCCGATGCCTATCAGTTAAAAGTAAGACTCAATCTTGTCCTGATAGCACCTAGCAGACATTATGTAAGAATTCCTTCCTTCATAAGCTCCTTTTATACTCCCTGAAGACTTCGGATTGTAATCAGAAAGCTAATTTGGAATGAAAGTAAATTCTGTCTTCCTATTACTCGCATATTTAGGCATAATTCATCAAATTTATTTAACGCATCATCATGTTATTTTAAGTTTGTTACATATGCGCACTTCATTTTATTTCTGTGATCACCTGGGACTCAGAATTCAAAACGTCGAATCCATTATTTACTGAGTTGACAAATTCAGCTACATGGGCTTTCCCAGGAACTAAATACCGTATTGCTGAAGCCATAGTGCCTCTGCCGCTTTTCGCACATTTTGCCTCTCTGGCCCGGAGAGAATGAGGTGATTTGGTGTTAATTTGTGGGTATATTTCATGTCATCCTTCTGTGACAACTACAGTTTCAAAAACGTTTTTTAAAATCAATATACCATCTGGTAGTACAAAACTCTTGCGAAGCAAATGGTCTCTTAATAGTATTAACATATGCGACGCGTCACAGAACGCCCATAATTGGCGAGTCTCTTCAGCAGGGTTTTTAACACTAATCTGCGGTGTTATTTTCAACTCAGAAAAAAGTTTTTGATTTATGGTTCTTTGTCGCAAAGAAATCCCCGCTCACGAAATCCTGTAGATTCTACGAGTTTAATTGTCTCAAAAAGTAACTCTTTATCCACTGCGCGATCAAAATCGAAGAAAAGTGATTGTCTCCATTCACCTATTAAACATCGGGCAACTATCACCTTCACGTACTTATGAAGACCTCTTATAATGCCATGTACACTGTCATAGCAAATATCTGATTTTATCTTCATTTCATCAAAACATACAAGTCAATCTTTGTCAAAATTTGACAATAAATTTATTTGAGGTCTTAAAATATCGAAACTTAAGTGTATGAAACCAGGGGCGACTGGAAACTGGCTCAGGCGACACTTAATTGTAATTTCACTTGGAAATGGATATTTTTAAGTCTCGCGCACAAAATTGAAAACTTTTTTAGACAGATTTCTTAGCGTGATGGCCTTTGATACATCATCTGACGACCAGTTTGTACATTCACCTTTATGAACGTAATTTATTTGACACTTCGAAAAAAGAAAAATTTGCAAAGTTTGTCCTTCAGAACCCTGTTTTTTGCCTTAACGGCTTCTAATTCTACAAATAATTTTCATATTTTTCTTTCAAAATGAAATTTTCCTCTCTTAAGTCATTTAATTCGTTAGAGTTCATATCACTCTTATCACAGGAGGTAGTAATATTTTCTAACTCACTAGCTTCATAGTTTTTGCTTGATACTATCTCATTTTCAATTCCATTGAAATTTCAATTCCATTCATCATTTCGAATTTTTTTCTTGATCGACGTGATCAAATTTGTTACAATTTGTTTTCTTTCTCTTTTATCAGCTCTATGTTTTCTCTCAGTTTCTACAGCTGTCGTCACAGAAGGGATTTTTAAGTGGGAAAAAGCAACTAATTTTAAACATTTTTTGAATTTTTCTTTCGAAAGTTCAAATTTAAAATCTCTTTCACAATCAGCTTTTTCAAAATGTTCCAAACATACTCGTGCATATTCAACAAAAAATTTATCAGCACGTTTACCTGCGTGCACCCACGTTTTTCGTAGTTTATTGTCCTTCGGGAACCTATGAAATGTAATGTCTTTACCTTTACAACTTCTTTCGTTGTTAGAACATCCGACACAGCTACACAACAGGGCGTATTGAAACACTGAAAAACACTGAATACCACACCACTGTTAACAACTAAACTGAAACGTACAAACAAATTCTGCGAACTAGAGTAATGTGTAATGTTCTATTGTTTCAACATTTAGTTTTAAAACACCACTGTTCATCGGTGTGACTGAATACATATTTTGAAACTCTTTGTTCAATATCTAATAGCTGGATTCATAGATAGTTTAAAAAAAATTATATTTCATATTTTAAATATATCTATATTCTAAGTATTTGCACCTATGATGAATAACCACGAAAGGGACTTTTTTGAAGTTATTATTATATTTTAAGTTTTAATAATTTTTTCCTTGTCGTACTGTATTTTTTATATGAAAGCTTGTTTCAAAACAGGTTTCTTACATTTACCTTATTACTCTAAGTGATATGTTGGTATTTCAGTTAACACGAGTTGAAATAGTGTGAAATTTCACTAGAAGTAACTAAGAATCTGGGGAGACCATTATTAGACGTGAGAAAGTTTAATACACCAATCATTCAATAAGGATTTTGTTCAGGGAACAGTTGCTCAATGTAGCGTAGGTGAAAGAAAAATATGGTATGAGTTGCACCAATACCATCATGTATACAATGGAATATTAAGACATGAAAGAAAATTGATCCAAAAATACGTGTTTCGGCACACATATATCTCCCCGGTTGGCAATTACGCTTGCCCTAAGTGAGGGTACCTGCTCCTAAGCACCCGTCAGCGATGCTACGTTTGGAACCCTCTCACCCCCAAAAGTGCAGGCTACGGTGGCCTGCCTTTGTTCCGCGGGACACCTTTCAGTAGGCAGCGCGCAATTCCTGCATCTTCTATTTACCCAAATTTGCACGCATTAGCATTGAGCTTCCTTAGCCCGCCGTAAGATAGTGTCAGTAGACGGACATCCCTTTACTTTTTCAGCACCCCACCTGCTTCTCTTCACACTCGCACCAACTCTCAATCGTCCACCACTCGTCCACTCAGACGCACATACTTGTTCGCTCCAGTAGCCACCCGACTTCAAAGTCGGTCTTTCCTTTCTAAGTCTGATTACTTAGTTATTTTTATTTAATTTTCTATTCGTTTTATTATAGAGCGAGTAACATCAAGTCGTAT
>NNCF01126018.1:142106-238266 GCA_002313205.1 Laupala kohalensis | reverse complement strand
AGACAAATCCCCACTTATTGTATCAAATTCAGAAGGAAAATAGAATATAAAACATTACGGAGTGGCATGATCTTGAACACTTGATTAAATGCACCCGTAATAAAGAACCTTTCATTCTACTAATAAGTCATTTGGCTCTTGGACATTTCTTTCACTTTATCAAACAGTATTTCTATGTAATAATGAAATACGCAATGTTGTGTTGATCAAAATGCACCATCAATATAAGGATTCCCGTTCTAATCATAAGTCTTGTTGATTCTTGGATATTTATTTGATTTTATGAAGTAGTAATTCTATATAATACTAAAATACACAAGTAGTCTGTGAATTGATGGATAATGGTGTGCCAATTGTGTAATTATCTAGAAAGATTACTGATTTAGTGATACTTAGATTCGTATGCAACCATTCTGCTTAATCCAATTTTGATTGCTCAATTGTTTCTTGTTTATGTATTTTTTAGTTTAATAAGTCAAGAGTGAATTCAATGTTTATTTCATTTATCACATACAATGTTGTAACGACATTCAACTCATTAAATTTATGAGGTTTATTTTTGGTCTTTTCCTTTTTTTTACATCCCTCCAATTGCTTCCTTAGAAGCTGGTCCTCCGTCTTCATAAATCTGTTGTGTTCCGTGGCATCCGCCAGAGGATTTCCCAATCATTTGTACGTCACCCCGGAACAATACATATTATCAGGATCTTATGTCTAAGTGGATTCTATTTATTCAGTCTTATTTTGTACATGTAAGACATCATTTTAATTTATTAACCGTTATGTACATGGAAGAAATAAAGTTATTTTGTGAAGCCGAGACGTTTGTTTCTACAGTCTCCGTACCCCCTTCCGGACAGCACCTGTCGCAGTCCTCTGCCCGGACTACGAGGTTCGCATTTTCAAAATCATCATACGACATCACCAGCATGAAGATGCCTACAGGTATTTACGATATTAAAGTATTTTTGAAGCTCTTCATGTGTACTTCGTGGAAAGTATCACTCATTAATTTTAAATTAGCATTCCATATATAATAAAGGCTGGAGATGGTGAGTCCATTTCCAACTCATAGATTTGTATTAGGTCTGCTTTGTTCGCGTGAAAGTATGGATTGCAACTTTTATTTCTAAATCGTCATCGGTTTATGTAAGAAACATCTAAAACAATTTTCGAAAAAAAGAAATGATATCGTTCCTCGAGAACTTGAACATGCCCTGAAGAATTCCTGTACAAAACTTCAGCTTTACGCTTTTCTATCCCGTCAATTGGTTCAAAAAACATGATTCATTTTAGTAAAAGAGTTTATTATTTCGTGTTCACACCTTTCGTTTCGCATAAAACGGACTCGGTGTAATTTAATGTGAAATAATAATAAAAGTATGGAATAAATGAGCTCTATCTTAGTTTTTAATGGAAATGAACTGAATTTCAAGTTTTTAGGCGTCATTTGGTCCATTATAATGAGATACTCTCCATAAAAAATTACAGAATGTCGCAGAACTTCACGTAAAAAATTGGAGGTATGATGGAGCACATTAATAGGAACAAAAATCACTAAGGTACTGAGACACTCCAGATATTTGGTTTTAAATACGCGCGAGTGCCACGCCAGCCATAGTGAATTATTCCGCTCTAGTGGTCGGAGCATATGGCTGTGAGATGTGAACCCCTACCCCCCACTCTGGAAAACGCTTGTGCTCACGAATGTAGCACAAGGAAACATTCTCATGCTCATTCAGATTCTCATTCTGATTATCATTCGTTTCGTTTTCTACCAACGATGCTACATGGCATAAACTCAGTATCCGTCTACAATGCTAGTTCTTATTTCGATCAGTTACTGTCACCGAGGCTAGTTAACTTGGCATTCACTCACTGATTTTCACTGAGTCGGTCTAATACGAGATCAAGAGACTTTTCTAGAAAGAGCGAGTTTAGAGGTTGTGGTTCTCAGTCTGTTAAGAGAACACATTATTATGTTAAACTTTCTTCCGAGTCAAAGACAATAATTTGTTAGAAAGTTAAATGTTTTCGAGCAACAAGAGATGAAGAGAACGTGATTCCGAAGGGCCGATGGAGGAGGCGTCATCAGTGTGAGTGACCTCAGGCGAGGTCCGAGCATTCTAGTGCAAGGTCGGCACTTGAACCACGAGACGAGAAGATACAAGAAGATGTAAAGGTATTATTAAGAGGCGTAATACGAGAAAATATCATCTTTAGAGTAAAAGATATTTTATGTTATCAAAACCAGCAAACTGGTAATTATTCATGAATGTAAGGCTTGTGATGCCAATTTGATGTTTGTGTTTTTATAAATAAATTGTTTTTGCTTATTGTTCCAAAAGTCTGTTGATTCCTTTTTGATTTATTTAAGCCTGTAAGTGTGAGTATAATCAATCAATTTTGAGCCTAGATCGTGGCACAGTACATATGTCCGAAAATATCTTCCGGAGAAGAAATGGCGTGTAATGCTCTTTATGAGGGGAATAAAGAAAGTGATGTGTGTTCAATGGTCAAGAACAACAAATTAAAACATGTTCAAAGTTCTGCACATTAACAGCGGTGCAGACCTCGCTTCGACGTCACACGTATTGGCGATGTTCGTGTAAGACCTGTATCGCTGCTACTGGGTCGAAATTTAAACATCTGTTGTAACTGTTGTTGTCTTGTGTTTCCTCTGCCTTTTGGGGTCATTTTGTCTCCTTTAGGAGACATCTCCGGGAACTGAACGATTTTTGTTCCTACTAATTTACTCTATCATCCCTCCAAAGTTTTACGTGTAGTTCTGGGACAATCTGTATAAAACCGAACTCATGAATTCATTTATCCTCGGTTTCTTCTTCTTTTTCGTTCATATTCACTCAGCGGCTGGAGGTGGAAGCTTTAGTGAGGGCGCTGCCACCGTGAGTAGCACCCGCCCTGGAATTCTAAAGAGGTCTTCTCCACCCAATGTTGGGGCGAGACAGTCGTTGCAAACGTCATCAGAAGTGGCGTCATCACAGTTAGTCGACATACCTCTGTCAGCCTCCTCGAGTACTACGAATCTTCGGAGTGAGTCAACACGAACGCTCTCAAATAGGCGCTCTCGCGAACGCATGTTGAAGCGAATCGAACGAATGGGTCCACGTGTGCTCACCGCCTATTCGCCCTCTGGATCAATAACTATTTCGCCGGAATCACAACACCAGGTGCTTTCAACTCATTTTTCGTGGAATATTAAACTACCAATCATTCGCGTAACATTATCCGATCGGATTGCCCCGAGAAAAAAAATATGTCCCGGATTCCGGATATTGACATGATATATGACTGTTGATAAAATTTGTAAATTAGTTTGAAGCATTTTTATAGGTCAGAAATAAACATTTTCCGATAAACAAAAAAAATCATTTTCATATTAAAAACATATTTTTATTACTTTAAATTCATTTGAATACAAAACGAACAATCATGAATTTTAGCTATTATGACAAATAAAGTAAGCTGTTTCGCTATGTAGAGGTCCCTATGCACGTAGTTCGAATTTTTCAACGTAGAATCAAATTTACTCATTGAAATTGATATAAACAGCGTATCTAAGTAATTTTTCCGTGCAAGTTATTTGCAATTCGTACGTTCAAAATAGCTTATTTTGTCTTGAAAGTGGTAAATGAATTCCATGATGCATTTGCAAAATTAGCTGCAGAGGTTTTCATTACATACCTTCAAGATTCAATGCAAAAACAATTTCCAAATTTTCAAATCAAAGTTTCAAATTTTAGTCCCTCTGTAAAATAAATCTTTCTACCAAGATTTCTGACTCTTTGGACCCTCCAGATCCCACCCCCCGGGCGACATTTGAGGGTTACGTGAGTCTACGTCACGCCACTGCTACCAATACAATTCAGTGATATTTTTTGGAAATGACTTATCTAATTTACCAGTTCCATATATAATTGATGTTCTTGATCACTTATGCTCTTGATACCTATGCTTTTAAAAGTTGCAAATAGAAATAGTCTTCATTGAAAACTTTCTGTCATGAGACCAATTTTTTTTAACATTCTGGAGAATTAAATAAGTTTGATAAGGTATGTTCACCATTAACTTTAGCTCAAATATTGAGTACCTCGATCAGGAATCAAACTAGGAATCAATTCTTTTTTAACTATTAAGTGGTAAGTCACGTTGATAAAAAACCTGTTTCTCTACAGCCTTTAAAAATGACTATGCCCAATTCATGAATTTCATTCCTTTCTTTATAACTAGCGATTATCGCTTTATCTAATCTTGGCGTTATCTTCACTTTGTAGTAGAAAATAGTGAGTATTTCGTCACTTAATTGGCCTATTAAAAGCTTTTAATGCGCACTCACAACTATTTTTCCGAACAAACACAGAATTACGTTTTGGTGCACACAATTATCACAAAATTATAAAGTAAAAGTTATTGCCCAAAGTCTGATTTTATTATAGGTGAGATGAACGTTCCACCACTGCCCCCATTAGTGATATCTATTTCTTTCTGGTTTTCGAATAAGCACAAAATGTATTTATTTATACAATAACTACAGGAAATCCCGAAAGAGCTATTTTGAAAACAACATAATATTTAGAAAATTAAATTATGCGTAAGTACAAAATAAAAAAACACATATATCAAAAATTATAATACTTAGGCGTAATAGTAATTAAATAACTTATTCAACGATCTTCAACTGATGACAAAAAATAAAAAAAAATGACGTTATAGTGAAAACAAAGTGGCTACTATTCTACACACAATTAAAACTAAAAAATCTATACAAAACTAACACTAGAAAACCCTATTTATTTGATTGAACACCAGATTAATATTGAAATTAAACAGGTCTATTTCAGTTTTATACATATGAAGTAAGCGGAAAGTTTTAAACAAAGAAATTATAGAATTGAATTGTGTTACAGAGAAGAACAAAAAAAAAAAAAACTACGGAAGACCGTAAATTATTCCTAGGGATGTAGAATTTAATTTTACATAATAAAAAGAAACTGTCGACCTAACTGTGTAAAACCTTTGTATAGAAACTATATATTGGATTTACTTCTTCTTGTTAAAAGGTAGTCAAATGAAAACAAACCTTTTAAAATATTTGTTGAAAAATCTGTAACGCTAACAACGTAGAACTTTTTGAAATATAGATATCTTAGTAAATTATTTTGGACTAATTCAATTGCACCACTTTGGCTTCTTTCTGTTTTTGAGGCAAAACACAAGTACATAGAGAAAGATTAAACAAATAACACAGACTCAGTATAGACCTCAGAACAACCCTTTACGACATAGCTAGGAATACTATCAGGACCAGAAAACTTTTTAGACTTTAATTTTTTGATAGCAGCTAGGTCCTCAGGTATAGTAAATAAAACCGCAAATAAAACAGTTTGATTGGTTTTATTGGAAATATTATTCAGAGGAACCCCATTAAACAGCAGTAAACCCCGATCTAAAAAAAAAGCAAATGTATCAGGTACACGATCCCTTGAGATGACACACCCATTATATTTCATATCTGTATTACTGAAATCAAGAGAAGATGAACGTTTGGATTTTACATAGCTCCAAAACTGCTTGGAGTCTACATTTATACAATTTTTTATGATTAGGTACTCATTATGGGCTATATTAATTTTTACCTTAATACTTTTTCTAAACTCTTTAAATAAATTATCGTGATATTTAGAAAACTTTATTTTCCTAACTGCCCTATTTTTAAGTTTTATTGAATTTATTATATCCTTTGCAAACCAACAAGCGAACTTGCTTTTAAAAATATAAGCTTTTTCGAGTACGCATTGATAAAAAATAGTAAAGATCAAACTGCAAGACTCATTTAAACCTGCATCTGCATCATTTATGCTATGTATTAAATCCCAGTTACATTCTCTTAGTTTCGTATACATATTCAAAAAGTTAGCTTCTTTGTAACAATAATATGAACTATTAATTATAGAATTTTTATTAGTTTGTTATGATCAAAATACTTATAATCTAAGTTAATAAGCAATGATGAATGAGAGTCGTCAAGCAGTAACAGAGGACAATCACACTGACTGACTGAGAGAGACGAAATATTGCTAATAACTAAATCAAGAGTAGAATGATTACAGTTAAGAATATTATTGTGCAATGAAAGATAATCCATGGACATTAAATTATACATATTTTTAACAATTGCGCCAGCTATCAACATATTACAATGTACTCCATTCATTTCAGGTAAGGTAAAATCTCCTAATATTAACAAATCTTTAAACAAATTTATTTTCAAAATTGTCAAAGTATGAAAAGTAATCATCTTACAAACTACGAGGGCTTTTGGGCGGGAAATCAACATTCACACAGACACCTGTGTTGGAGTGAGGCATGCAAACCTGTAGCCAGATAGACTCAAGGTCACACGGAATCAGTTGATCACCAACTGCTACAGTGAGCTGACTGACATGCAGCCGCCGGTGAACAGCCAACAATAGACCCCCTCAATACCACTTCGCCACGCATCTCTGTCTCGCCTGATAACAACATACCGATCATCAAATAATTCATCCATCTACTGATTCCATCCATCAACCACGTCTCAGTTAAGGCAACAATGTCGAGCTGTTCACTTAATACTGACTCGAAGAGTGCATTGGTTTTTGGTTCGCAAACCTCTAACATTCTAGTAATAAACCGTTAACTTTCTATCCATAATAGCTTAAAATAAAATAATAACAAAACATCTTCAAAAGAAACTACACTAATAGACCGAAAAAGAACAAAAAAAGGAATGAAAAGGAAATAACACTATTAACCTAATTCAATTACTAATTAAACACACTGTTAACGTAAATTGTATATAGAGTATACATAAACTACACCCATTTTAAAATACTATGTGGAACGGATCCGTTAAGCCTCAACTTTACCCTCACTATTTCTAACAGCGATTTCTCTCTGAATAAGTGAATGCAAGTCATCCTCATCCTTTAAAACAATTACTCTAGAATTCTTGTTATCTGATTTTCTCACTTTGATTCTACCGACCCTATCTGTCCAAACAAAACTATAATTAAAGTCAGATCTCAACTTACGTGCCTTGTCAAGTAACACACGTCTGGCAGGTGTCAGAGAAGGGTTTATGTAAATTACTGAGTCTGTGGTATGTCCTTGCAGATGCCCGGTGGAGAAATCTCTCTTTATTTCCCTCTTGGCTTGTATTTGGTCAGGGTCTTCACGTCTCAGGAACTTGACAATGATGACTGAAGTTGGACGGTTGTTGCCACCGCAGATGCGGTGACAGGCGTCAATCCCGTTCTCACTTAACTGGACGCCAAGTGCTGTTCCCACCTCAATCACCGTGTTTTTCAGGGACGAGTTGGTCTCATAAGAAGACTCAGGAATTCCAAAAATTTCCAGAGTACTTCTTTTGGAGTTTTTCTCCAGGTCTCCTTGTCGCGTTAACAAATCCTTCCTTTGCAGTCTCAGGTGTCTATTTTCCTCCACAAGCCCATTAATCTTCTCCTGTTGTTTGTTTATTATTTCTTGTTGGGTTTTAATTAACTCATTATGTTCATTAATTATTTTGGAGCAAAACTCCAAGGTTCTTCCAAGTTCTTTTTCAATATTACCTTGGTTTTCCAGTATCTCCAACTTTATTTGGTCAAGTGAAGTTTTAAGTACATCCATATTAATGGCCACGTCGGCAGATGTAGGTAGTTTGGTCATCGATGTAGTGATGGAAGTAGAGTCTGAGTGGTTACGGCTGAGCCGCTTGCTCCTAGTGTATGAGTCACAGCACCACAATCCGCTCGCCGAGATAACCTCAATCTCAGTCGCAGTCAAATTAGAACACAAACCGTGAAAAAACCCATTACACTGCTTACACTTGACTTTGTTCTTAACAGTTGCCACAGATACTCAAATCACGTACGTTGATCTTAACATTCGGGATTAGGTTTTCTTTTTCGATACTGAGATTTACAATGACATCACAATAAACGCACAGATAGTAACAACTAATTAAAACGTATTTGAAATATCACTTATAACAATTAAGCGTAACATTATGGTTATCATTATAGCTCGTTCAACACGACAACAAATACGGGGCACAACTGCTCGCGTCGACCGCCAACGCTGTACGTAAAATAATTCATTGGCGGACGAAACTAGCACATAATTAGCACAAATTTGTAGAACAATTTATTTCATTTTATAAGAAAGTATTTTTTTTTTAATCGGGGCTTTAGGGCTCACCAACATCTAGGTCATTAGAACCCAATATGACCAAGTGGGGGTGCCAAATTCACAAAGAAAAGTTTAGGAACGCATGATCGTTTTATGCTCGACGCACTGAAAATTTGTCCAAACTTTTGTATATATCTTATGAGGTAATAGTTAACCAAACAAAAGTATATTATAACATTATAAAACAAGAGTAATGCTTGAATTTTAGTCCACAGAGGCAAAGTCTCAGCGGTCAAACACATCTAGTAGATCGAGTGTCCGCCAGAGCAGTGATGTTAAGGAATCGAAAATGGCCACTTCATCTGAAGTGATTAAACCCTCTAACAGCACGGAATCAGATATTACAACGGTATGTCTCATCATAATACATAAGATATATTTTTACTTGCTAAATGAGGAAGATGTTGATATTGCATCAAGTAAAAGGGATTTAGTCACATTAACGGCTAATGTGTGTTTCCTTTGATTCGTTATTCGGTCAAGATCTATTGGATTTGAAATCCATTACCGACTGATCAATATCTATCTATATAAGCGGCGCTGTCGTGAGAGAATAAGAGGTTGTCGTACTAATTTATGCCGCGGAAAAGAATCCATTAGAGATGAGAACTTGAAATTTTGACAGAATGTTACTCTAATTTGTTACAGGATTAAATAGGTTCACTATCAACGTTTTTGCAATTACGATATGAAAGGGTAGAAAAAGGGTAAAATATAGTTTTTTGAGTTTTCACTATTTTCACTACATCTCATTTACTTATTGCTATATCAACTCGGTTCAAGTTTTTTAACATTTCTAACTTAAATATCTAAAAATAGGTTTTTTAAATTTATATTTAATTTTTAATGGTTCAAAAGGAAAGATGTTTTCACATACTTCTTCTTCGCGTTAATGGCACGGGTACAATACAGAATATTGTAAAAAATTAGGTGTACCATACCTCACGAAATATTATTTATTTTTATTTGTTATTATTTCATTGTCTTATGGCCTTATTCTTCAAGCCGTGAGGTCTGCTATTCTACCTAACCGTGACTTGGGTGAGAGAACTGGGAAAGAGAGATGTTTGGTTTTCAGGGTACTTATGGTACCAACACGACGTTTGTCTGGAGGTAGGTGAGGGAAACCTCTGCTGAAAGTTTCTTCGTCTGTAATTCGGCCGAAGCAGAGACGCAACCAATTCATTTTCAATTTAGAGTTTTACGCTAATGACAACATCCAACACATCGTAACGCGTAAAATATTGTACGTATAATTTAGCAGTGAAGTCATCATAATGGTCTTATGGTATCGATTTCGTCATGAGACCAAAATGTCTACGATTTGAAAATCGCCATTTTCACAACTTCTTAGTTATATGAATTAATTTTTGATATATTTTCGTTTAGATACTAATCTATCATCACCTTGATCTCGATTATCGGAAAGGTACACCTAATTTTTTACAATACTCTGTATGGTTTAATCTCAGTTGTTCAATTTTAGTACCTGTCTGTCGCTTTCTATGACATTATCAGCATATATCACTAATTGGAAAATGGCCTATGTACGGAAATAATTACTAAATTCGGGTGGTCATTTATGAAGTTTTGAAACATAATAGGAATGATGTTAATTTTTTGGAAGATGTTCTTATCACTAGTGATATCCATCTGTGTTTCTTTTAATTACCTTGTATCTTACGGAAGTTAGACGAAATGNTTTTAATTACCTTGTATCTTACGGAAGTTAGACGAAATTTTAAAATATTCATATATTTTCTTGAATATTGTAACCATTGTTCCATGATTTTTCAACCAAACAATTTGCAAATGAGTATAATCTCATTTCATTAAACTATCTAGAGAGCATGTAAATGTCTTTTAAGTGTTTTAGCTCAACTTAAAGTCAATATTTGAATAAGTTGAGTGTCGCAGTTACGAGATTGAACGAGTCGATTGGACTTTTGATTGATTCTCGGTATAGAATTGAAACAGACTCACCGAGGAAATCGATGATATAAGATTTGGTATATTTGATCGTACAACGTTAATAAATACGAAATTCCTTAAAAATTGAAGAATTAATTTGGAAGACTACAAAAACTCTTACATATAAAGTCTATGTCGACTGAACGTTTCGAATAAATTTCTGAGACAGAAATTCTCTTAACATTGAGCAATATAAAATAACCTAGTAAATAAAAAGTTGGAATAAAAGTATGTTTTTAATAGAAAGTCAGTATTATGTATAAAGTATAATCAATCGAATTCATAATCAAGTAAAATAATTTCAATATATTTCTTTTTTTAGAAAGAGACTCAAAATAATTGTTTTTTGCAATTTCGAATTAGTGATTATCAAGAAATTGAATTTTATTTAGGAACTTACAACAGATAATTTTAGAAAAAAAATAGTTTTGAATGTTTTTTATTTGGAATAAACAATCCTCATTATTTGTTGATTATATTTTAATAAATTATATTTATTCATATACATTATGGAATTATTAACAAGTTTCTATTGTTTAAATTTATATATATATTTAAACTTTCTGTGGTGTATTAAGATACAATATAAAATAAGGATTCGGTACTTCTGATGCGATTACCACAATTTATTCAGACAATAGTAAGAAAAAAACAATACATATAACATTTACAATAAATACAAAATTCTTTTGCCCCACAGTACCAAAATACAAATATAAATTCTTCGCAGCTGATTGCGCAATGTTACATTGAGCTCATTCTCTTGATTCGCGCATTTACAATTAAAATTTATACAATCAATTTTTGAAAAACAATATTAAAACAAGCACGAAATGAGCAATAGATACGTTTTCCCTTCTGATATTTAATTAACAGTTCCTTTTCTTAAACGTCTTTTCTTCTCTTCTTTCTTCTTTAAACAAACCCCAATTTTTTTTCAGTGAATGCGATAAATTCAACTCCAATGCAACGTTCTCTTTCGCAAGATACTAGTTAACATCGAATTACAAAATTAAATATGAGTCCCTAGTCCACGAAATCACTTCTTATAATGTTCGTCTCACAGAGACGTATACTCACAACCAGCGTATTTTCTTCCAAATCGTGTTCAATCACCACGGCTCGAAACACCTCTCCCCATCAATGTAGACTCCAACAGCTGCTTCAGAATTCGTCCAGTGACCTTGGCTCGCGCTCGCTCTACCACGATTTTTTTCCACGTGCTCCCCTCGTTCGATCAGCCTTCGCGACAGATTTTCTCAACCGCCGGCGTGCAAATGTTTCCGGATTCGTAAGACGACTTTTATAATACGTTGCTGGCTTCACTTGGAGCCCTTAATCAAATATTATCACGTATTACTTGCGTTGTATCCGGCCGTTCCCTTTATGACCTCGATCGCGACAAAATATCATAAAATGATATGTCCGGAACTTGCGTCTTCACGCCTAATAAAAATTACTGAATTTACAAATCAATAATCTGATTCTGTGCTATAAATTCAGATCGGCTCGCTATCGTCCAATAAATCCGCGTACGATTATAACGTGACTCTACCCGCTGATGGTCTGCGTGATAAAGAATCACTCGTATCAATTTAGCTAGGCAATCGTCTACTCCAAGCAACCCCGAACAAATGAGATCGATTCATCCCGCGTTGTTCCCTTCTTGGCGCTAACCCCGACTCCTTCTTCACGCACAATGTATTCCGCCAATCTGATCTTTTCTAATTGTTTCGCGTCACTAGCTTTGCCAGGTGCATTCACATTTTCCTATTTCGTATAATATAATTTCCGGAACCTTCCGTCTGTTGTGAAACTCGCAGAACGCACCTTTCTTGGCGCTTCGTTCAAACCGGTGTTATTAGTGTTTCGTCTTTAATTTAGTTGTTCTTTCTCGCATAAATTACTACATAAATCCTACATATTCTCTAACGAATTTGGGTCGTTAGAATATATAATGTGAGTAAACTCTATTTTTAAGAAAAAGTTTCTGTCGAAACATGGTGACTAATAAAATATAGTGTACTTAAAGTAACAAATATTTAAATTCAAATATGATAGAAGACGAGAATAGTGTCAATATTACATAACAATGATTACAGATTCCTGGAATGTCCCGGCGCAAGCGCATATCTCTTCAGGACAGTGGAGAACAAAGGAGCGCAATTGTTCAGTCCAGTCACTCTCATACCAGTCGTTCCAGTAAGTCTTATGTTTCAAATCCACCCAGCCGCGGAAGTCGAAGCAGCAACCCTGCGTTAAAAGATGCTGGAGGTCTAAGATTGATAGAACTTGTTTACAATGACACAATCCCAAAATCCGCAGTTCGAGTTGAGAGTAAATCCAATCTTACTTTGACGAGAGAGTCGAAATCGGAAGATACGAAGCCAATCGCCATTCCATCATCATCTCACGGTGTATTCAGTGCAAAATTAGAGAGAGTTCCAAGTTTACAAAAATTATCATCAATTCAGAAGAGTTCAATCTCCCACACATTTAAAGATACATCAGAACACAAAGGAAGTATTTCTGATCATCATGTGGAGAGTGAAAACACGAAAAGAAAGGAACTGGACAAAGGTGGTTGGTCGAACTCCACTTCTCTAGTAGCAGTACGGGGGAGCAGTAACTTATCCTCTACTATGAAGAATCTGAATGATACCCCAGAAATACCAAATAACAATCGAAAGGGTGTCCGGAGAAGTGTATCTCATGATGACAAAAACAAATCAAATGAAGCGCTTAACAGGCCCAAACATAACGTTTCGAGAGTGCAAGATGAATCACAAATTCAGTGTGTTTCAAATGAGGGAGTCCAAGTTGATGCCGTCCCACCTGAACACAGAAGTTCTTTAATTCATAAGCCGATAAGTGATGATTCAAGACAAAGTAAATCGAACTCTAAAGTTGGCAGTTATTCTTCTGTGCATAAAGTAAATAAGTCAATCTCAACATTACCATCATCGAGGAGAAGCAGTGGTGCTTTCCTTCAACTGTCTGGAATATTGGAAATAGAAAGCAACCGAGGAGCTGACGACACAGAGACATCACTTGTACCTGACTTCAATCGGAAAACACACGAGATAAACCGTAAATCTAATAAATGGACACGAACTGAGGGATCTCGTAAAAACAGCGAAGTGATACCACTTCCGCGCAGGTTTAGCGAAATAAGTAATCTGGCAGTGGACACCACACATCGTCTGAGCGCTCCTGGAGAAAAAGTAGAAATTAGTCGAAGGACGAGTGGAGTGAGAAAATCTCCATCCTTTGAAAACAAAAAACCCAGTGATGCAGCACTTCACCCTTACATTGCGACAATCTCTGAAACTGTAAGAAGAAATAGTGACACAAGTACTCGGACAAATGATAAAAGAACTAATAGGGAGGAGGACAAAGACCAACACAAATGATACAGCACAACTCACACACAAAAATATGAGCGCACGTTTTTCAAAGCGTGTAATAAAAAAAATTAGAACTTTTGTTCTTGTACGTAAACTGTGCTCTGTTATAAATGCAATATAACTAATGCAAAGATACTATTATGTTTTAAGAATTTTGTTTACAAATAAAGAACTAAGTGTCAAAACGTGTCAGGTATTTTTGTTACAAGATTGTGAAGGCTTATTTTTGTGATACATTTCTCATGCAAGACTGACATTCAAGTGTTTTAATGAGGATAGTAAAAACATTTGAAATATAATTTTTGTATTGTAAAATAGTAATTTTGTATTTTATAAATCCCCATCCTGGCCTAGGTTTTCTCCGGTATTCCTTGGGGTAGAGGCGGTTTTTAGTCTCTCTAGATTATTGGGTAGCGGCGCAATCCCATTATAATAGTCTTATTACCTAGTTATTGTAATAATTAATCTCGAATTTATATTTTTTTATAGTTGCGATTTATAAATATTTTCCGAAAAATCAACAGTTTGATAATAATACGTACTTGAAAATCAACATTTGTCTTCTGTCAAGTAAAAATCTGGGAGATTTTCCGCATTTAATGCATTAAGTAAACGAGATAAGACGTGTGCAGATGTAGAGATTGGAGATATAAATGTTGATGTGGATGTTGTAGAAATATTTTAACAAGCCCTGAGGATGGATAGAATATATCCAAAAAGTTGGTGACTTATGTAGTGTTCCTCCTCCTTATGACCTATTCCTCAAGATAATACTTCTGTTATACATTAGGAGTGTGTTGAAATGTTAAACCCGCGTCTGCTTTCGGCACCTTGCTCATAATTGGTAGGATGGTCCGTTGCTTGATTCCGATGAGAAGTGTATTGTAAATGCTTTCTTGGCAATAAATTTTATTTCATTAGTAAATAATTACGGAAATCGATATCTGAAGAGTATTGCAATGAAATATTTATGAAACGTTCAAGTGATATGTTATGACAAAAGGATTCCATGTTAGAAAGCTACGGAAAACGTTAGCGTTACTTGAATAACAATACAGAAAATAAAAATGTGTCCTTACGATAAAAAATGTTAATTAATAGCTATCAACTTTGAAATCAAGAAGAATATCATCAATTTCGAATGTTTTGCTTTATGTGATTTTTATACCATTTCTATCTTGTTCCAGATTGCTGTAAGAAACACAAGAAAGTATGATGTTTTCTTTAAAATCTTTGCCTCAGTATTTTACAAAACAAAATGCAACAGTCATTAATCTCATGGAGCAATATCACTTGATTTGATGGACACTAATAGAGTTAGTAGCGACATGTTGGATAGTAGCTCTACTCTACTCCCGTCAAAATTCTCTCACCTACGAACTCAACCAATGTAAACAAGTGTACTCGTTGGTGGAGTACGAGGCAAGCATCTATCTTTGCTGGGCGCGTCGTCTCTATTCGATTTAATATGAAATTGACGTCAGAAGAAACATGAATATATGAAGCGTTGTACTCCGACTGACTGTGCAATTAAAGGAAATTATTATGACAGAAACATGTGAAAAACATGTAAATATACATTCTTTCAATTTCTGGAACTGATACAACATAATTAAGTGTAACTACCTCTTCCCAAACCAGGCCCGTTCACATAGACCGATCGGGAGCAGTAGCTCCGTGGAGCGGCAAGTCAATCTGCTGAAGGCTTGGAAGAGCGTCGTTGAGAAGTCGTCTGTCACAGTACTGTCCTCTTGCAATATGACGAAACAAGCGTAGTTCTAAATGCAAATCCTCGACATTTTACATTCTGAATGGAAATATTTGTACATTCTTGCGGATAGAGGGGGATATGACAAATTCTTGGTGTGCCACAAAATATGAAACCGCATGATGTAAGGTTTAAATGACAGCAGCATAAGGAGGCTAATCATTCGGAGTGCAAGAAGAACAAAAATGTAGAACGCTACGCAGAAATACGCTCTCTGGTTCTGACTGTAGTTTATCGACAAAGTTTCGCTCGTGGCGTGAAGCGGTGGCTACATCATTCAGTTGACTTTTCCTTCCAAATATGCCATAATTATAGACAAAGGTTAGTCAAATACTCAATTTCTATAAAAAAAATTCCCTCGCTGAATACTGAAATCCTAAATTCATTCGATTATCACTAGAGAAAACTTTTGGGAAGAAATAATGGATTGATACATTGAGAAGCAATATATTTAGTTTCACCTCAATGAACAAAACGTTCAAATACATACTAAGAATGATACATAAGCTTTTATATCTCTTACATATGCGTTTCCAACTTATCTTCGTCACTTCGTATGATTATGTTTGTATTCGCTGTCACAGTTCGTAAATTAGTGAAGAGCAAAGCAACATAGGGATTTCTGTGTTCGGCAAAGCATTGCCCTAAATCCTCAAAAGCTGTAACAAACTTCTTAAGATAAAAAAAAAAAAAAATTTAATTTCAAGAAAATAAACTGGCAACATACAATATCCCACGGGGAAAAAAACTGTAAAGTAAAGTTTTTGTAAACAGGACTATGAACATTTCTTGATTATTTTTATTGTATCATATACGAAGTACATAGAAAGTCTTGTAGTCATGAAAATTTTAGATCATAAAATTTTGAGTGAAATATTCGTTTTCGGAGCTCATGATATCGCAAAGTGAATATTAGAATACCTATGTCAATAGAAAATGGTTTAAATATAGTGCATATTAAGTATACAAAGATGTTGGTTTTGAAGATGTTCATTATGCACTCGTTTTAATAAAACAGAAACTGATATGTGATTGTAACAAATGTTACTTTTGGCATTTATTTCGTATCAGAATCTTGTAGACGTATTTCATTAGTGTACCTTTTGGTAAAAACGTCGTTTTACAATTTATTTTAAACGTTATGTTTTTTTTAGTGGATGCGATATATTTTAATAAAATTAGTATTTTCATTGGTTTCCATCATCTTTCTGAAAGTCTTCGAAAACCGACAACATAAGAAGTGGATTTAAAATTTGTAAAACAATTTGGACAACTCTACTTTCTAGATCACATACTTAAGAGTTTTTAACGTTCTTGCACTAGTTGGGATTTGTTTAATTAGTTTGGTAAATTTACATGACAATATATAGTAGAATTCATCGCAAAGATGTGCATGTCAAAAAAGCAGTGCAAACTGCGTATGACTACGTGGAGGACAATAAACTAATTTACTCTCCGGAAGCAAGTAAGGGACCAACCCATCAATTTCGATCAAGGGCCGTAAGACAGAGGCAGATCAAAAATTTCAGCAAAAATTCCTAGATAAGTAAACAGTTAGCTACGAGTTATGATACTAATAGAATGTCAATATGTTTGTAATTTAACACCAAAAAAAATTATTTTACACGTACAAATTATTATCCAACTATAGATTATTCCGAGTATATAGTTTATAAATCATAAGAAATGATATAACACTAAATTCACGATTTATTGTTAGAATATATACGCCCCTAGACAAAAGCCTAGAGAACCTGTATAAGAAATCCGCCTCTACCCGAAGGAAAAAAGGAGCAAAACCTGGGCCAGGATGGGGCTGCAGAATTAATGTACACAACCGTGCCAAAGTTGAGTACACATAAAACTAAATTAATATGAGCCATAAGACAACACAATCATGCAAGAAAATAGTTTTTAAAATTGTTATAAGTTGTTTAAAAAGTACTACAGCAATGGCGTGATAAAGTACAAGACGAATTTAAATTTTGTTAAAATCTATAAATTCTTTTATGTTGTAGAAGCACTGATGCAGGATGTAGTTTTTAACCGCGGATTTGAAGATATTCAATTTCATAATATCTTTTATATTCTTGGGCAGGGAATTATGTAGAACGATTCCCAAATGATATGGTCCATTTTCACAAAGAGTGGTTGACACTCAAGGACGATGTATATTATTACTATTGCAAGTATTGTGTTCGTGAACGAGACTGTTTCGTATGAAGCAAAGGTGGCACTTCAGTAATTCGGTCTTAACAAACACGACCGTTTCATAAATATATATGCAGAGAAGTGTTAAGATATTTAATTCCTTGAATAAAGCTTTACATGAGTTTCAGTGGTAAAATTCACAAATTATCTAAGCTATCCTCTTCTGAATACTGAAAGTTTGAATGCCCTGGTCGGAATTGCCCCAAAAGATAATGCCGTAACGTAAATGGGAGTAAACGTTTGCAAAATATACGCAACGGAAAATACGTGGACTAACTACGTTAACTAAGTTTCGGAATGCATAACACAATTAGCTTAATAGGAATTAAGATTGTCAACGTGACAATTCCATTTGAGGCTGTCTTGAATACGGAAACTTAAGAATTTTGTATTCGGAACAGTTTTTAATTGGGTCCGTTTAAAGAAAGAGAAACCTGGGGTAAAGATTTTGTGATAATATTGTGAAATGACATAGACACTGTTTAGTCAGTGTTTACAATGAGACGATTTGCATGGAACCAAGCCGAAAGGTTAGACAAAACGTTTTGAGCGTCGGCGTGTTTACATAGTAAGTTAGTGTCATCAGCAAAAAGAACCATTTTGGAATCTGATGTGGATAATATGTAGTTCACATACAATAAAAAAAGTATAGGACCGCGAATTGATCTTTGGGGTACTCCGCAAGTAAGTGGCGTTGTTTCTGAAAGACAACGCTGAAGTATTTTATTTTTAGTATAAGATATTTTTACCTGTTGATATCTATATTTTAAATAAGAAGTTAGCCATTGATGTGGAAGTCCACGAATACCTAATGAATGCAATTTGGAAAGGAAAATTTCGTGATCGATGACATCTAATGCTTTGGATAAGTCAAGAAAAACACCCTGAGGATTTTCTCTACGGTCAAGAGATATGGTAACATCGTTTAAGAACGAAAATATGGCGCTTGTATTGGAAAAGGATTTCCTTAAACCNAGAGAGAATGTTATATTTTGATAAAAAATCTAGAAGACGCTTATAGAATAATTTTTCTAGGATTTTTGAGAAAGTGGGTAGTAGAGATATTGGTCGGTAATTTCCAATATTAAGCTTGTTTCCTTTCTTGTGTAAAGGTTTCACTTTAGCTCTCTTAAATATGTTGGGAAACACCCCTTCCGATTAAGAACTATTAAAAGTATTTATTAGTGGATTTAATATAGCGTGCGACGAAAATTTAACAATAAACTCAGATATATCATCTATGCCTGTTGAAAATTTTTTTTTAATGAGCTGATGATTCTCATGACTTCACTGGCGTTAGTTTCGGATGTGAACAGAGAATTGGATACGTGGGTGGATATAATTGGAGGACTTTGGAGGATATATTGAGTTCGTTATTTTACCAACATCTGAGAAGTAAGAATTAAAGAAATTTGCGATGTCCTGAGGATTTGATACGATTTTGCCATCGTTTAGTAGAGAAATATTTTCTTCGCGATTTTTAGAAGTTGACGTGTAAGTTTTAACAATATTCCACATGGCTTTCGTCCGGTTCTTAGATTTTAGTACCTGCCTGTCGTTTTCCATTTCTTTACCTGCATTGACTACTTTTCGAAGAATAGTCTTATATTTACGAAAATGATCATGGAATTTGGGTGATTGGTTATAGAGTTTTGAAAGATAATAGAAACGGCGTTTGTTTTTTTGAAGAAATTCTTATCCCTTGGGTGATCCATCTATTGTATTTCTTTGTGATAATTAACTTGCGTTTTATGGAAAAGCTAGAGTAGAAATTATTTAGGCATATTATAATAAATACATTAAATTTGTCATCGGTGTATTAGCAATTGTAAACATCTTTCCATGTTTCTTCACGCAAATAATTTATAAATATGGATTATTTGTGTCATTTAACGCTCTTCAAACTTGTTAAGCATTTCAAGTGGTTTTAGTTTATCTTTCATAGTCAATACTTGAGCAAGGTGATCGCTGTATCCGGCCATATACATTTCAGAGAAATACGAGATTCCGTTGTTGACGATAATTTGATCTAGCAATGTTTGAGATGAACCGGAGAAGCAAGTGGGGTCGTTTAATGTAGTAATAAGGTTGAAGGAATCGATAAAACTCTTGAATCGATTAATTGGTGAATGTGCAGAGTCGGATGTACTCAGGGAATCGTTGTTGAAAGCACCACATATAACGATATATTTAGCATATTTATGTGTGATATGTTTTAAAACAATTTCTAAGTTCCGAAAAAATATGTCAAGATCTGATTGAGGTCTATTAATACACAAAACAATAATACCGATGTCGGTCAGATTAGCTGAAGAAATTTCGAACACACTATATACGCAGAAGTTCTCGTAGCCTGGCAGTGGTGAACATAAAATATCATTACGAACGTAATACACATACCTCCGTGGGGATTTTTTCCTTAAAAATTTTGCCGACAGTAAGAACTTGCTAAATAAGAATTAGAAATAGCAGTACCATTGATGTTCTTAGTTCTCAGCCAATGTTCTGTGAGGCATAGCAAATCTAATGGATTTTCGTGTTCCAGAATTTCAATGTCTGTCATTATGATGAAATATAATTATTTTATTTTCTCAAAGAGTTTGTGATTCACGAGAAATGGAATCGTCATGAGATTGTGGAGAGGAATTTGAATTTGGTACAGCTTCTATTTCCGGATCAAGCCCGCAAACTGCACCTGAACGCGATTGTCAACTCCGAGTACCACATCGTACTCCTGAGCGCAAGTATGTGTGCGACAGGAGATGTGGATGGAGGAATAGATGAGGACGTGGGAGATGAGTAAGCAGTAGGTGAAAGAACGGGAACAGTAGAAGAAATGGGTGTGAAAGTAGGATGAGGAGGTGGTGATTCAGGAGTAGAGGGACGTGTGGGATATGATGATGAGGTAGAAGCAGAAGGAGGTGGAGGAGGAGATGAGGTAGGAGCAGGAGGAGGTGGAGGACTAGGTAAAGGGGCAGGTGGATGATGTAAGGTTAGATGTAAAGCTAGGAAAGAACCGAAGTGATGTTTCCCACACGATCTCAGATGTAAACCGTGGTGTGTAAAGTCCTTGGCAGTCAGTTGTGGCTGCAAATAAAAAATGTTATTTTTGTGTCTGCCAGGTGATGATTTCCAGGTTAATTTTGTGGTTTATTTGTGGAACGTTGAAACGTGGAGGCAGGCTAGAGAGTATTATGTTTGTGTGCTGAGAGGCCATTTTTAGTTTTTGTAGATATTCAGACGCGTTGAAATGACCACCCAAGTTAATATCGTTCTGTCCACCTATGATGATTACTGTGTCCCGCTCTGTGAGTTTTTTAGTGTAGGTGTCCAATTCTCGAATAACTTCAGCCCAACAAGCGTTTGGCTTGAACTGGCTAGGAATCAATCCACGCAAAACGGAGGACATCTGACGACCGTGCGAATCAGCTAATGTGATTTCTGTGTGGAAGTGTTGGCTTCATCTCTGGGTTCTACTTTACGTGGTTTTGGGCGATTGTGCTTAACAGTGTGCGGTTTGTGAACAGGACTGGGTACTGGGCGGGAGGGGATGAAACGAGTAGTTAAGGGAGGAAACAGGGACATGTCATCTAACACACTAAACCTATTCTCAGTGAAGAGTTGGGGTGGTGTATGTGTCGTTGGTCTAACCAGGTGATAGCAGTTGGAAGGACGGCGAGAAATTCTGACTGTAGTCCAACCGCCGATTGTGTTCTTATTGACCTCTTCCAGCGCGCTGATCCGTGTGTGAATATAATGTACCAAGTCATTGTACGCCTTCTGAAGATCAGCTTTGAATGAGTTGAAGAATGCGAGTGTCCTTTGTTGTGAGTTAGTTAGCAACTTAACGACAAAAGCAAATGAGAATACTCGAAAACCGACAACTAACACTGAATGAAGGATATTAGTATAATAATGTATTTATTACTACAGAAATTACAGATGAGATATTAAATAAATGAATAAATATACAAACAAACCGACGACAAAAATGATTGAAATAATTATTTACGACGGCGAGGTTATTTGATTCAACAATAACTTCTCTACATTATGTTAAAATGTAAATAAATACGAAAAAATCAAGAAAAACAAATTGTAAAATGATGTAATAATTCTATGAAATTTTGACGACGAAACTTGGATGCAACAATAGAGCAGTGTTTCTTTGAAAGTTTAATAAGTTTTTGATAGAATGTACACGAAGAAATCTAAATGCACCCTAATGTTTACTTCTGATGCACCAAGAAACTAAATTAATGATTCCGTTTGTACTTACGTAAACTTTATCACACCTTGAAATAGCATTTGAATTAAAACAATACGATGTATGTTAGGTCCGTTAGGCTTGATAAACCTTAGGAAATTTTTAAATGTTTTTTTCACATATCACACAAATTTTACACTACAATAAAAGTAGGAACTAAATACAAAAACTTAATCACAAAAAATCGAGAAAAAATAATTAATTAAGAAGATTAAACTGAAAAAATACGGAGAACTAATTCACAACCGTAGATAACGCCTGGAACAGGCTAGCGAACTTCGTTATGAGTTTCATTTTGCATTTTATAATTTTAATCGATGTGATCTTTCTAATATGCAATGGTTTCACAATTAGTTTTTTGGTTGGTAATGACATAGTGATTTCTGTTTGCACAATGTCTGATCTCCAATCTCTTGATGGCCAACCAGAAAATTTTACCTCCTAAAAGTGCAAGTTCCTCCGGTCTCATTAGAGAAAATTTAATTTATCTCTTACGGTAAATGCAACAGTGTCCGACAGCGTGCCAGTTATTAATAAAACTTCCAAATCAAGTTACATACAAAAATGTTAATTAGTACGTTTCATGTTTTATTATGTAGACTATGTTGTATAAGATACATAAGATTTCTCACATTCTCTGATTTTGTCAAGAACTCATTTATGTTGTAATAAACTGAGTTATTACGAGCATATAACATTTTTGTCACAGTTTTGAGATCATCCACTATGACTACTGAATCATTCATTTTCGACGCTGTTGACGTCTGATGTAAAAATTGAATTTTTGGAAAAAGGTTTTTTGGTAGCAGTTTTAGTATACTTACCATTGGTGAAGAAGAAGCTGGTCAAGAAAACAAAACTGCATGTTCAAATTTTAAGAATCAAGAGAAATAAAAGTAAACTATAAGACTTCCAGTAGTAGAGCACTTACTGTAATCTCCGGGAAGACGGAAAAGAAGACGGGCCCGGGCAGCGGACGGGATGGCGCAGTTGGTAATCGAATGAGCGCGTTAAGCTCAGAGTCTCGAGTTCGAATCTCGGTCCCGTCTCCCATTTTCATTCAACAAAACAGAAATATGGGATTATACATTTGGTGGGGACGCTTAGATACGTTAAGTCTCGAGCAAGTAAACAATGGACGTAAATTCTTAAACACAACATATTTTAACTTACCATGTCCTCTCTACCGATTTAGTTCACTACACTATAATATGACAACATTGAAATAAAAGGCAAAATATAACACAAAGAAACAGGGCATTCATTAAGCATATACAATGTTACATCCACAATGCTCCATAAAATGTCCAACAAAACTTATGTTCAAAACTTATGTACGACAGGAACTTTCTTGAATTTTTATATTAACTCCACAATACAAAAACTACAAGACATTAATATAAAAGGACAGTTTTTTTTAAGAACAGATCTACTGAACATAAAGCATAGGTATGTACTCATTCACTCACATGACTACATCAAATTCAAATTTGATTAACCATTTGATTATGGCATATAAACAACAGAGTCAGCGTGGCTCAGTGGGTAGAGCACTGAATTGCTGGCTGGATGGCCGGGGATCGATCCCCGGCTACAAAATGAGTACCAGGATATATCCTGGGGTCCAACCGGTCGGAGTGAAATGCTGACCACATCTCCTCTTTCTAGTGCCGGGGTCAAGAAATTGCGCGAGCTCTACCCTCCGCGAGGGTCAAAACCCACAAAGGGCTGTAGTGTCAGATAAGATATGAGCAACAGAAATATGACAAAAGGTTAGATATTTTAAGGGACAATACCTGCCTTTTAGATTTTACCAAAATATCATAATACATCACTGAATATTCTAAAAATTCGTAAAACATTACCTTCAATAAAGCTGATTTAGTTGCCATTCATGCAGTAACAAATACTGCAGTCAACATACAACGAGCTATGCTGACAATATCTTCAATTTACGTACATTGAGTAAAAGTTTGTTCCCAGGGTCATTATTACAATGCAAGACAATACCACCGGATCACGGGGCAACTTGCTAGTACCACGCTTCGCTTCAAACTGCTTTAGACATCCGTTAAGAACAGTTGAGTAACTTTCTTTCAGTGCAGTCAACTGAAAGGTAGTGCTCCAAGTCATGTAACTTCGCTCAAAATTATGCTACATGACTGCCTCACGAATCGCAGACGTCTACGAATTCAAGTTATCTCCAAATAAATTTTAATAGTAGTCACAAAAACGACTATTTGCTGTAAAGAAATACCTGTTTATAATACAACAAACAAAGACACAAGGTAATGTTCGTTCCACAAGCTCAATGCAGAAAGAACAGAATAGTGCCATGTGAGCTAGTGAATTCAATTGACGGCCAATGTTGGCGATGGATTTAAGTTTTCAAAAATTCGAGTGACCTGCCAACGTAACGCGGAGTAGAAATATTATTACTCTTATAGACGTTGGCAAAGTAAATGCGTTGGCTACACGTAATAAGGCCTGTACCAACATCACACCTCTTACACTGAGAATAAATAAATTAAATTAATATATAGATAGTTTATTGTCAAGAGAGCTGTTACAAACTACCTATGGCCACGTTTAAGTCCAATAAATTAATTTACTGCGACTAATGTACAATATACTAATAACTACAATACGTTTCTGTGCGTGTTTTTATTTTCGTAAGTTAAATTTTCTCAAAACAAAGAAACATGACTTCGAGTATACCCCTACTACCAACACAGATTATGTTAGGAACGATCTGTGGCTACAAACTGGCTCTTGGCGCGGATTTCATTAACGTTGTGACAAATAACAATGTATCATACAATAGTACACAATTTGCAATAATTGCAATAAAGCTTTACGCAAATAGCAATAGAAGCTGTAAGGAGCCTGTATCAAATTACGTTCAATAAGTGACAAAATACAAGAATAGATACATTTTGATTTAGGTGTTGTCCACGTTGGAGTCAAAAGGTAAGGCGCGTTACGTCTTGTTGGTCGCCTGCACAGTAATGTTCTAACCTTATTAATTTCTGGTTCTGACTTACACGGACCGTTCGCGAGTCTGAGATTGTAACTACCTGTCATCTACAGTTTTAAATTGTAATTAGAGAATACAACAAGGGTCAGTTGTGGTGTGCTCGCGTGGAGAGTTTTTTATAAAAAGGGCGACGAAATTGCGACCCGCGCACGCGTTATAGGTTAAATACAGGGAATAGATATTCACAATTCAATTGTCGTAAAAAGAAATAATCTTTTCATGCGAGTCAACTACTTTGATTTTTAGTTAAAGATATTTAAATAAACACGTTATTTCAATTGAAAATAATACAGTACCTGACTAAAGGCATCAATTACCGAGCCATATGTCAATTTAAAAAAATACAGAAGTAGGATTACAGTCCAAGTTAAGGTAGTATTAGCGTAGGTAGAATTAAATCACTAAAATATATTATGTCTACATAAATAAACTGAGTAACACGTACTTATTGTGATTTCGACTTGAAAAACGAAACTCACCGGTCATTTAAATGAAATAAATGCAATTATAATAGATGGAGTAATACACTGTGACTTACGGAGGAAACACTTATTTTTAAAAGATCAACTTCTCATTCAAAAAAGTGATGGAAACTTGCTTCTCTTTATACTAAATTTTCCTTAGTATTTTTTACATAACTTTTTTCTGTCACCGGATAATATATTTCACCTTTCCCGAGGTGTCATGCATAAATCACGAAGCGGTTGCGGTCGACCACTATGCTTCTATACACTCTTGTGTAATTCCTGAATGCAATGGACGCGTACTCACCCTGTCACGTAATAAAAGACATTTAAGTTTTGGGCGAAAAGGGTCGAGTCAGTTCAACTATCTTCGGTTGACTGCTGAGAGATTCGGTTAGCGATCCCGCTAATGAATGTAATTGACTCTCTGCACTTCCCCTACCCCTACCCTCGAAATACACGAAGTAGCAAAAAGTTCATTACTGCATTCTAAACCGTCTGCTTATAGAAAGAGCATGCGCAATCCTTCAAGAAGGGATGTTCACAGTTACCCATGCAGGCATTATCCCATATGTGCCCACTACCTCCCATCCCAAATATGCCCACAAACAATTTGAAATAATTCCTAAATAGAGTTTTGCGATATATTTGTCCGTTAGTCAACTGAGTTAACCACTGAGAGCAACATTAATGAGACAAATTTCCTTTTATAGTCAAATAACGCCTGCTGTGAACTCAAAATGTTTCCTAGTTTTTGAATCCCCTGAATGTCTAAACGTAATCTGTAAATACTATAATAATTGTGACTGTTTCTTTAATTCCTAACGTTTCCTTTTATTAATCAGACTCGCGACACAAAAGCTAAGTAAATATTAATATTGTTTTGTAGTAGCATTGATCCCAATATCAAAATATCTAAGCACCTCAACAATGAACATAGTTTTATATACATGCTTGTTAATAATATTATCATATGTAATGTGCAGTATTACTTTTTATTGAGGGATTTAGGGTTACAATGTGTTTATAGACCGTGTCTTATACTTATGACATTTGTTAACTTTCTAGTATTACCCTAAAACAAATCCAGGGTTTAGTCAGACGAGTATATAACGAGTATAGGCTATTACAATTCCAAGTGGAGAGGAGAGTAGTGGCACTCGAGTCTCTACTCCCCACCTTCCAAATGCACGCAGTTGGCCTCGGTTGCCCGTAGCATTCATCGAAGGCCACGTTTGGATCAGATTATAAATAAACTTTATTATCAAAAAAGCAGTTACAAACTGTGTTCATTCGCATTCTTATAATGGCGTAATGTATTCGGATCTGTTTAAGTAGTTGTGTTTGGCGCCATAGAAAGGCGCCACTAGTCGGGCTGTCAAACTCATGGAACGTGCAGGTCAGTGTAAATTATTTGATGAAACGGTGTGCCCTTTGTTCAAATGCTGAAGAACCCTTTTTTCGCGAAAAGGTGCGCGGTCCTTGCCACGTTTGCTGTGGCGCCGCCATAACAGTCTGCAGTCCGTCTCCGAACAAAATGGAGAACAGTGTGATACGTGTGCGTGCAAGGTGGCGCGCTTAAGAAGATGGTGTTGTGCTCACTAGCATATATTTGGGCATTCATATACATTTTCAATGGCATCCAGTGGATGCAGCTGTCTTCATTAGTCCTAGCAGGACGATATTAGTGCGATTAATAACGACATGTGCCTTGGGAGGGCATTCGAAACGCCAGCGCGGCCACAGATGCCATGTTACCGGAGTGTTTCATCTTGTTGGCAAATTCAACTATTAGTCACATAAAGGACCGCCGCTTTAAGGTTTGCTTATCATATATTAACATCATTCAAGAGTAATTGATTTGGAGCGGAAGAGACTGGTCAATTTGGGACATTATTGCGAGCATGGCGGACCACGTGCTCGCTACTCATAGCAGTCATTCATTGCTATAAATGAAGGGATCATATATCTCTGAGTCATGGCTAAGCGTCAATTACGTAATGTACTGCCATTTTCATTTGGATCCATGTGTTTTCTTGTTAGATTTAACTTTCTAGTATTAAGCATGGTGTATCAATGTTAATTTGTATTTCAGTGTTATTTCGAGATGTCATTGTTATATTTAGCATTTCCTCTATCAGGATCAAATATACATCAGTATTACGAACTACTATGCTCCGAATGTAGTTTTGTGGTTCACTGAACCAGTGAACATGCACGAGCCGCTAGGAGCAGGCATAATAGAGGTTATAAACTGATACGACTTATGTTGTCGTCTCACACTCACGGATGGACATGTCGCGTTGTAGGAATACCAGATAAAAGACCGAACACTTTTGACGCCAACTCAAACAGTGTAAAAAATACACGAACACTTCAGCCCCTGTCTACATTTAGAAAACTGTGATGTATTATCATTGACAAAAATCATTTACAAAACATAATAAAACATCCATGTAGTACATAAATGTATTAATTTACATAAATTGCATAAATTATATTAATGCCATTTGACTCCATAATCGGATATGCCGATGTATTGATTCAATACTAATCATACTCATTTTAATCTTTCGACAGTAATTTGATGAAAGTAAACTAGCTATCGACCATCAGTGCATTTCATTCTTTATTTATATTTTAAAAAACTAGAAAATTTAATGTAACTTATATTCTGTATGAAAACATAAATGTTTACTTTTATGTAGCAAGAGTATTTTATTTACCTGAGTAGTATAACAGATACAACTTTGCACCATGCCTTCTAGTTATAGACAAGTTTCACTTGGTTTCAATGTAAGCGTTGTCAATTTAAGCAAGGCATCAGAACAGTTAAGAATAATACATGGTATTTTAAAATGGATTATTACGTAACTCACGTAATTCCCTACGAATTTGTTTATTGTTTATTACTTACCAGACGCGTCAAGATACGCTGATTTCAAATAAATGAGTCAAGTATCGTCTTTTCTTCATTACAGTTTTAAATGTTGTTATCTCGGGAAGGAAAAGATGAAAGATGAAATAAAAGAGAATCGTTAACACAGCTTTCAATGCTCTAACGTACGATACTTCATTTATGTGATTTGCTCCTTCCAGTGACGCAGAAAAAGAACGAAAAATCTAGAGAACAATTTGCGTATTAATGTAAATGATGATGATGTCTTGGAAGCGATACGTTAAATTTTATCTTGTATTCGTATTAATATGTAAAAGTACGAAATAAAATATTTGTTTGTCTATTGTCCTGTATAATCACATAGCCTTTATATAAGTGTGCCTGTATAATCACATAGCATTTATTTATTTTTTTGGATCAAAGGCGTACCCAAAGCTAAAAATATGTGGTGTTTTCAAATAATCATACCTGATTATCAACATTTGATAATCAGGTATGATTATTTGAAAACACCACAATAATTTGATACGTTTTATTGAACATTACATTCATTAACAACAGTTGTGATGGAACATAAAAGAAAAGAATCTTGTCAATTTCGTGCTAAGAGTGCCATGTATGTACATCTGCCAGTTATGACGTGGTCTAAGTCCTTTCTTCTAAACTGAGAAATGAAAGCATAGGCTGGGAGACTAACCAACACATAATCATTCTTATCAGTCAGGAGATCGATATAACATCACAATAATTATGTTATATTGAATGAAAATGGGAGACGGAGCCGAGGTTCGAATTCGGTACTTTCAACTTAGCGCGCTGATGCGCTGCTAACTATGCCACCCCATTCTGCTCTGCAGGAGCGAGTCGAATCTCGGTCCGCTTCATTCAACATTACATAATTAATATGATACCTGATGGTGTGGTTCACCACTATCTGTATGTTTGTAAACATCACAATAGCTAAAATATTTATCCACAGGCAGAAAAGGCAACTTAGAGTAAAAGACGGATGGAGCTTAGACGGATATCACTTAAACTAAACAATTCCAATAAATTGAAAATAATTTATAACAAAAAATGTCTTTATAAAATTTATGCAATATGCAGCTCTGAGGATGCGTGTGTCCGGGTGGAATGTGATACCTTCAAGATAAGTTAGATTTTTGTATGAGCTGAGTAAAATAAATACGTACGTGCCCAGATAGGAGAAAATATACGATCAATACCAAGACTACTGCAGATAATCGCATTATCCTTTTTTCTTTTTCTTTTTGATAAAATTCAAAATACTTCTGTCATTGGCTGGGTGGGAAAGTGGGTTATTAGAAAGCAGAGAGATGTAGTTTCTTCAAGAGAAATTCAAATAATGTTTAAGAGAAAGTGTAATTACCTTGAGGACGTTAATTGAAAGTTAATTGAATATATGTAAAAGACGCACTTAAATAGAACCATTCTAAATAGATTCATTGTCACGGAATCATATCTATATCAAAGTATGTGGAAGTTAAAGGGAAATTTGAAAGGTAAGAGGGGAGACTTATTTCATATCTCCGTAAGTAACCAGATCAATTATCTTCCTCCATGAATGTTAATTTTAATTAGAACACAAATTCGTCACTTTGAGACTACTATTTTACAGTTCAAAACGCACAACAGATAAAATGAACACAACAGTTTTAGACTGTTTACTAATCGTCTGAAGGTGATGAATTTGTTTTATTTAATAAATTATTCACACGAACTATTCTTTATAGTGTTAATTTTAACTCAAATGCAAAATATTTTAGTTATAATTTCCAAAGGAGATTGAGCTTTTCTTTTGCGTACTTTTGAAAGAAATCATATTTATTATTCACAAAACATGTAGTGGGGTAGAGTTTTGCCTCCATTGATATTAATTTTGCGGATTTGTAATACCATGATAACATAGTTGCAAAAGCGGTTAAATAAAAAAAGTTATTTTGGGGGAGTCGAAGACAAAATATGATTCCTTTTAATTACGATGTTGAAACCAAGATGTCGTGCTATTAAATAAATAAATAAATTTATTGTCAAAAAACAGTACAAACTGCGTATGACCACGTGGAGGAAAAAAAAACTAATTTACTCTCCGGAAGCAAGCAAGGGACCATCCCATCAATTCCGATCAAGGGCCCTAAGGCAGAGGCGGATTCAAAAAATTCAGCAAAAATTCCTAGATAAGATAAAAAGTTAGCTGCGAGTTATAATACTAATAGAATGTCAATATGTTTGTAATTTTAAGCAAAAAATTACATGTAAGTTATTATCGAACTATAGATTATTCTGAGTATAGTGCTTAAAAATCAAAAGAATTGAAATAACACTAAATTCACGATTTATTGTTACAATAGACCCGCCCCTAGACAAAGCCTAGAGAACCTGTATGATAAATCCGCCTCTACCCGAAGGAAAACCGGAGAAAAACCCGGGCCAGGATGGAGTGCAGGTACTGGAAGTAGTTAAGGATGCAAAATATAAGGACCGGCAACTATGTTCAGATTTTTCAACCTGAGAACCTAAAAAATGAAAAATCCCATCTTGCTGGCACCTGAGTTGGTCCCTTTTACTCCCTTGCCGTCCCCAACCTAATATTGTTCACTAAGCATAGCGCGCCTTGCCGTTTCGTTTGTTTTTGCGTTAGTCGACTCAAAACCTTCCAATTAAAGGACATATTTTGTCGTATATATACGAAATATAATTTAATTTTCGTTGTTTCTGAGCGTCTACTTAAAGCGTGCTTTATTAAAAATATCGTTAGAAATTTAAAAAGATTGAACTAGTTATGGTGTTTATTTATCGTCTTTTTAGATTACACGAATTTTTCTCCCGATCAAATGCAGCAGTTAATATCTGTCTTCAGGAAGGAACCAAGTAAAGTAACATTATAAAATGATCACTCAGGTTCGACCAACAAATTTAATCAACATAAAAAAAATTCAGATTTTCTACATTTTTTTTTCAAAATTCTTAGACTTTATGAGCACTGAGAATAAATATTCAAATAATTACTGTGAAATGGTAGAAATTTTTTTGATTTCAATTATGACTGAGTGAAGTAATAATTTTGAATTACATTTAATGACTCGGCATACTCGATAAATTTTGCCTTATTTTTCTCTATGAATCACACTAATTATAACCGTGGAGTGACACTTAACGTACAAGATATGTTAAAATTATTTGCAGAGGTCATGTATGATGAGAGGAATGCATTCAGTCAAACGAACGTCAGGTACACTCAGTGCAGTAGGCTGCGACTGAGCACTAGAACAGAAGTTTCAGAACCAATCTTTTGCAGAGACTGGAGGCTAGATTGGTAAGACTAAAAAGGAAGCAGCAATGCAAAGATGATTGTTTCTGTTCAAAAATAGCATTCACTCATTTCTCTCTTCATGGAATAAAACTTGATGCTACATGTGACGTTAATAGTCATAATGAATAGACACAATCGAAGATAAATACAAACGAAAACGGTACTGGAAATTTCATCAAGAGTTTCAATGTTTGTAATCCATTTAAGAGTTATGCAGATTGTGTGCTTCTCAATATTTACACCGGTGCACTTGCTGAAAGATCTACTTCTCTACGCTTACTTAATATTAAAGAAAATGAAGGAACTCCATTAACTACATAAAAAATGAACAATTTTCCATGATAACTAAAACACCAACAGATCCTACAAAAAATGAAATTNATTCTACAAAAAATGAAATTTCACAACTTTGAAGATACTCCTGCTAAAAAAACGCAAATTCTCCCAAAAATAAATTGCAAGGTATAGCAATTTTCCATCAGTCATTAATGTTGGCTTCCATTTGTGGATTTGACATAAAAATAGTAGCATCGTATGAAATATTAGGCTTCTGCCAGTATCTTTTCGACAAAGACGGATTTCACAGGAAATAAAAACAAAAACTCGCCCTTTAAATTTGAAAAAATAATAACAGTGATACGAACTCTCAAAACTACATTAAAAATTCGTTGATGGTATGGCACTGGTTCATCAAATTCAGTAAAAAATGTTAAATATTTCCATGATTTTGCAGTGGTATTTTTCAAAAATAACATTCTAATTTTTAACCAGTCAGATATGAAGAAAATATGTTTTATATTCGATTGATATGACGATATTTCAATGAATTGTTTTTGAAGATAACATCAAATTGTTAAAAATATAATTATTCCAAGACATTTGAGTAAAATTCCTATTGATAGTAAAACGTACTTTCCTAAACCACAGATGTATTCATCTTGGTGATTTGTTACCGGAAAGAAGTAAGCAAATATTGGTTGTCTAGGTCTATGGCTTGACAGTTCTTATAAAACAAAAAAAATCTTCCAGGATGGCATTTAGCTGCTGAATCCCTTGATGAAAGTACATATAGTACATTACCAGCATTACATTACGTAAGCGCTTGCGATTCTATCGGTAAAATAGGTAGTAAAAAACAATGTTTGAAAATTGCATCAGGGGATTCTGTTCAAATAGCCCTTGTATCTTTGGGAACCTTTGACCTTAATGCTGAACAATTAAAACAGTTAGAAACAGTTTGCATATATTTTGTTTCAAATTTAAAAAAACTGCTAATGAGAACTATGATTTTCCAAAACTTTGGTTTTGGCTGTAATTTAATGAAAGTAGTATACACGTCGGAAGCTTAGCATTATTAAGGGTTGCAATACAAACTTTATTGGAACAATGCTCATCAAACTCTATTGGAACCGATTGATTACACTTTATAAGGCTATGAAGAACACAGGTTACTTACGTCTACGACAAATGACAAAACCTCCTTTGCCAGAGTAATTGATAATGCCTTGTTAATGAATTGTCGAACAATGTCTTGCAGTGGCAAAGTCTGCATCGCTTTGTATTTTATTCAATATGCATAAATAATCATTGTCTAAATAGAAATGACTAATTGTCTTGCTTCTATATTTATGTTTGAATTCGCTGTTTCTTGCTATATAATACACGTTTTTATTATAATTATTGTTTTCCATTTTATTTAACAACCTATCATCATAAGAAAACCTATAAATTATGGTAAAAATAATCATTAAAGTGATTCCATAGCACGTACTCCACCGATTTTCTTTATAGATAGGAGGGGCGGGGAGATAAAAAAAATGTATCAAAAAATGGACCAGAAAGATTCGTTTTTTTCTTCTTTGGGCTATTCTGAGTTTATACCATTGATAAAATGTGGTCCTCACATTTTGAATACTTAATTCCCTCTAGCTCCCGGTCTATTTGTTTTAGGGGAATTTAGTCATTTCAACAATTTTTGACACATTTTAGTATAATTTCTGAACAATCGTGATACACAGAAATGGGGAAAAAATGTCCAAGACTCCCTGTCTTGTTAGGTTTAGGTTGTTTCAATTTTTTAATATTTTTATTAGTACAACATATTGATACAAATGAATTAGGCCATTTAACATCATCAGATTCAATGGGCATGACGTAGATAATTTATTTACGACTGTTTCCTCACTCCGTAGTCATTTAATTTCCTACTCCTTTGTCATTTTTGAAATTCACGCCTGTCAAGAAAGATGGTCTCACATGAGCTGTTGATGTGGTGGCAACCCTATGGGTTCCCACAAAAAACAATGAACCTTCTTTTTTGCTCAATAACATCAGTTGTTTTGTGTACACACGTTGGAACTGTTGAAAACGTGATATGCTTGTTCATGGACCTCACTCCTTCGTGCCGCAAATTTCCCCATTTCCGCGGAATCACACTTATACGTATTTATTTATTCAAAATAATCACATTTCACAGATTCTACCTTCGTTGTATATTCAATACCCTGTACATTTCTGTTCTTTCTGTCTTAAAAACACGCACTACATTAATAAACACCGGTTTCAAATGTCTTCATTAATTGTCATAGTTTAATTAAATCGTGTAGTATGTAGTAGCACTGTAGTAGCAGCAATATACTGAATTGAAGAAGAAGAATATATGTTTCACCAAAGAAGGCGTTATTAGCCGTAACTAATTTTATAAAATGATGATTTTCTTCTGAAAAAGACACTCTTTATGTTTTATTTCAGTATCAAAATACAACAGATCTGTTGGAATATATGTACTTTATGTTAAATTTATTTCATTTACTATCAAAGTCGTACTTTCTCCACTCCATGCTATCACAAACAAAGCCTCCTCTATAATGCAGTTGATAAGCATTGAAAATTGTAGATAATTTTGTTAATTTAAATAATTATTAACTGGTTCCAAACTTAAGGTAAAATAATTCGGTATCAATAACAGAGGTAGAGAAAAAGTCTTAATTTCTCAAACCAAATGATCATAACATTTAAATCATGCTCCTTCTAGACTTTTGACTTTTTTCTACAAATGTAAAAATCACCCGTCGTTCCTCTAAACCTACTGCTTGGGGTCATGGCCAATGCTATGGATGATGCGACTTGGTTTACAAAACAATGTTATGGTAAATATAACGTCCAGTGTGCTAAATTTCACGGTAACAAAGATATACGACCTTGACGACGATGTATATACATTTTGCTTTAAAAAAATACTCCATCTTTCACAGCATTCATAAATTATCCCCCTACAGACGCAGGATTGGGTGCCATCGACATCGCTCTCATGGCACACATTCCTTTATCATTTGGTGGACACACAGGCTGTGCACTGACTCTCGCCGAACCCCCACCTCCATCACGAGAACCTCCTCCCCCTCCAGCAATTGATCCCCCACCTACACCACCCCCTCCAACAATTGGTCCCCCACCTACACCACCCCCTCCACCGAAACCCCCACCCACAGCACACACTCCTGGAGTGACGAGATTAGGTTGCGGTGTTCGCGTCAACAACCACGACGCCAAATCGCGAGTGCAATGCGCTTCACCGAAGAGGTCGAAGGTGACATCGTCTCCCGCACACACGTCCCATTGCAGCGCCCACAACGCCACGCAGCCTCCCCCTAGCGCTACTGACGTATCGATGGCCACCGAAAGGAACAAGGCCTGCGCTGCCCACACGCGTCCCGGAGGACATCGCGGACGCTCGCATTGCGCACGCAAAGCACTGCGCCCGTCCCCTAGCGCCACGACGCGTGCTGTCACCCAGCCGTCGGCCCCGGGCGGCGCAGGCTGCGGCGTAAATACAGGCGGCTCCGGAATGGCGTTGCTCCATTCGTCTTCCCACGCTTCGACCCAGCGTCTTCCTCTTGCAGAGGCATTGAGAGCGGGAGCGTGACGCTTGCCTCGTCCGGGCCACTGTGCGTGGGCTTCAGCCCCTTGGCGCCTGCGACGGTAGCCTTCGAGCGGAGGAAGGTAGTTGTGCGATGGAGGAAGGTAGCTCTGGCCGTAGCCCGTCACGTCGAAAGAAGAGGACACGCTCGCTGGAACTGGTGGACGCCCGAAGGAGTCGACGACGCACTCACTGAGAGGGAGGTGACACAAGCCATCGTCTCCTAATAGCGTCCCACGTGAGAAGCAATCCGATTCTTGTGCATCACACGCGAACGGGACATTTTCCAGAGGGTGACGTGGCCACGGGTACTCCTGAAAAAATATTTCATTTCATGTAACTTTTCTGCGCTGTTATGTGCAATCATTTGCGTATCGTTTATTAACCAGAATTATATGCAAATAAACAGAAGCTCTTTCTTGTTTCTGTGATACCAAAACGTGAAATATGATCTGTGATAGATCTCTCTACCACCACTATCGCTAGTAGCGGAGCTTCTCAGCCTAGAGCCTTTGTAGGCTGCACTATTTCTTTAGGGAAAACACCAGATCACAATCCACTGATGGAGGAAACGCTTCATCCTTCATTAAAATTCTTTTCCTTTTAGAATATAAGGCGCATTTTACGTACTGATATACGCAGTTTTGTTTGTGACATAGTCCTGAAAATACTCAATTGGTCGTGGAGTTGATTTTCTCGTACATGGTTCCCATCAACAACTATTCTCGCTCCCAGATTATTGAAACATCGCGTAAGTATTTTTTAAACTGTTTCTTAAGTTGTGTACTGGGAGTTATCTTGTTACTGTATATTAATAAGTATAATTTATTCCGATAAATTCTCTTTTTTGAAAATGTTGTACAACAATTTTGATTGAAGTCAGGTAAGTTAATGTGGTCAAACAGAAAAGTTGAAATCTTGCCAAGGAAAATATTTGAGATGATAAAAAATTTAATATTCTAGCATCCAAGATTAACCTGCATAGTGAATCGTTTATGTGTAGATTGTGCACAACAATGGGTAAATTATTAAAACGCATTTTAATTTTGTTATTTATTATTGTTAGTAATATATTAAGGTAGCAGAAAATTATTGGTATTACCTTCTACAAATTTTGCAGGCCACACAGTTTCATATTTGCATTCACTCCGCGTCTTTCTGTGGTCGGGGTAATAGTATACATTAGTATTACTATTAGTTTCGCGGAGTTTTCTCGCACAATAGATGTGTTTCTGAATAAACTTGCATTTTAATCACATTTGGTAGCTTTCAATAAAGTACAATTCATGGTTTTTGGTGGGGTTTACAAGTGGTTATACCTATCTAATACGTAAGGAGGATAGATCTTCGAAGAAACAAAAGCGTTTTGACAAGAAGATTCCGATAAATATTTTCAAAATATGTAAGACAATCTTCTAGAGGAAGTAACATACTTAGAGCCAACGGGTGGACTCGAATTGAGAAACAAAAATACAAGAGACGTTATAGTTGGCGTTTCCTTACTCGTGGATATCGAGGGAAAATGTGTAAACAAACGCGTTTTATATTTTTGTAGTATCAGTATAAGTTCTGGGAGATGAATTGAAAGACTCTGAAAAGAACTGATAACCTAAAAACTAAATTCGTTCATGACAATTTTCTTTCAAATTAATCCCAAAGCAATTTTACCTTCCTAAATTTGTGAAAAAGAAGATGCCAAAAATGTTTTAACGCTTCCTGGCAAAATCAACATCCGTGGAATGTATTGTCTTTAACTCTCCTCGTTCTTACACGATTCGGTTTGATATATCTTTTATATGAAGTCAATATGATTACACTGAGTCCTAAATACATGAAAGTTATTTAGCTGTTAATATAAAGTCTTGTAAAAAAAGTTAAGGGAATCGATTTGAGTTTCTAGGACGTTCTGATGATCAGTCGGGTTTTATGGCACTTGTATCCATATACACGAGTAAAATGAGGATACTGGGTACATGACGTTAGGAGAGAATTCGTTGTTTACAAATACCCCTTTGTCTCAGGGTAATTGTACGAACGCGGGGTAATTGTAAGCAGACGAAATAATGTGGGAAATTTCATACTTGGAATACTTATTACAGACATTGAAACTGACGCGAGAAAGAGAAACATTTAAAAAAATTTTACAATTATCCAGTTAGTTATTATACATATATAATAAAGTGACTCTACTGTATTCTATGAATTAAAAAGTTTTAAAGTTAATGAAATATAGAAAAAGAAAACTTACAAATTTCAAGAACCGGTTTCGGCTTTCTCCTTCGTCACTCAGATAGATTATCTCGTGACCTTACACGACATCTCGTAACCTTAAATTAAACGTTTTTCTACGTGACTGACGCAGGATAACCGAAACCGTTTCTTCAAATTTGTTTCTGACAGGTGTGTATATATCTGTGTGTGTGTGTGAGTAACGTAGTTGTACTCACCTCATCTACTATTGCTTGCGAGCGCGTTCGGAAGTCGGGCACGCGACATCGGAAGCCTTGTGGAGACAGCGGAGCACCGAAGGGAGACAGGGGAGGCTGCGGCGGAGGGGGTGGCTGCGTTGGCGGCGGTAGCGTTGCGAGTGTGTGGCATTGGCTTGGTTCACAACACTCAGCAAGACCACGCGCATTTCTCCAGGCAAGCCAAGGAACCTGCAACACGTTCACGACTCCATCAGCAAAGGTGAAAGAGGGGCAGAGAGAAAATTCAGATGATTCCAGGTTATTTCATGTCGATGGTGCCACATACCTCCTTTCAAAACTACATGGACAATGCGATTTGAAAGCAAGAGCCATTGGGGGCTAAGTTCTGAACCTGTGACATCACTGCTTCTCCAAACAGTGGCAGATCCAAGATTTTTCTCAGCGTTAGATTCGAGTTGGAGAAAGGGGTTAGGTGTATGTTCTCCCGCAAATAGGTGACCAGCCACGCCGCGCCGTAACAGAATTCTGGTGTGCTGTGTAAGTACTATTTTAAAGTACTTTTAGAAGGAAACAAGTTGAAGTATGAAATATAAATGAAGTCTATAAACTTGAAAAAAATGACTATTTCATAGTTTTCTCTGAAGGGTAAAGAGTTACGTCCTATCCATAACTATGGACCTAGTAAAATAAATGTATTCTTTTCAAAATTACGTTGAAACGAGACCCTAATTTCTGAATCGTTTTTGGTTCACTGAAATCATGTGGAAACGACAACACGATCTCTTCTTTAGCTCTGTAAAAAACGTGTAGATAATTTTCGAAACTTTTCCGAAAACCTCTGGGGGTGAACAAATCTAAAACTGCTTACAGGGCTTTTAATGAACCCCCAAATAAGTTGTGCTAAACGGAAGATTTGTAACACAAAATAACACATTTTTAAATAAATGTCTATTAGTGCTTCCATTATTACTATAATAGTAATAGGAAATAATAATTTTTGACGTAATGGTGAGATTATACGTAATGTCCTTTTATAGATATTCGAATGTTTTATTTTTGTCCATTCGATATTTCTCTAATATAAATATGACATACATAAAAGTATATGTATAGTAAATAGTATATACGTATGAACGATTTCATTTTCGCTTTTAACTAAAAAAATGTAATTAAGTGTAAATAATCGTCATTGTTAAATTTATTAATGATTTGGATGTGTTAAATGTTTATTACCGTCATTGAAAATTAATAATAGTTTTAACCATTAATCGAATAAACAAGTAGTTCCGTTTATAAATAGAAACTCCTCTCAATATTCGTTATTACAGTGTGGAGAATAAAGTGATTTCTAGCTTATTTTGAGTTAAATTATATTATTAATTTCACAATGTGTGACATATTAGAACCCATCAACTCTAAGGAACTTCGCTTATCCAAATGGAAATCGTTAGGAGGGATAAATGGATGTGGGATAATTTTTCTTGGAGTTATTTATTTTCCCATCTGCTCACCATCTCCATTCTACTGGCCCTTTTATCCTTCCCTTCCCCGCTGTTCTGAGAAAAGGAAGTCTCGAGTTTGTCCAGGATGTCAAATTGGGCAGCGCATGAGACTGACCATATCTTCGTGCTCCGTTGCCAAGATATAAAGGAGTCCTACACTGCGTGACCCCCAAGGACATTAGTCTGCTGTGGAATTGCATTACTTCATACAAAAGTTATCAAGAACTCCGATAAATTGATATATATTTTCAATTAATTATAAAAAGCCCGAACTGTTCTTTTTGAAGATATTTCAAACTTCAAGAGTGTGTTCAATCTTTCTCAAACGTTAGAGGATTTAAATATAAAAAACAATGTGTTCTTATAAAATACTTTTGTATCATCTGTGTTTTGGAGGAGACTCCCTTATTCTTCTCACAATTATATTGCTTTGGATTTTATACAAAGTAACCCTTTTCCCACTGTCCGTTGTTATCTTTATCGTTATCTAATCTACACTACGTATGCAAGGATCAGTTGTTGCTTTTTGTCACCATTATAGTATCCTGATTAAAACAACGAAGACTCAAGAAGATTTAGAGAAATGAGAAGAGAATGACCTTCCTCGGGCTGAGGCCGGGACATGAAGTTATTTCGGCACTTCGAGTAATCCATTGATTCCCATTCATTATATGCGTCAAGTTTAAATATTCATAGAGCTATTTCTCTGTTTTTATTTAAATTTATAAGTGTTACATCTTTATAATTTTTTTTATCTTCATAGTGGTGTTGAAAAATTACATACTTTCGTTTAAAAGAATCAATAAATATGCAGCTAAAAAAGTGACAAATTATATGAATTCGTCAGATGATTAACCATATGTCATTATGTACTAAAATGTGTTCTTTGATATCTTTATCTATTTAGGAAATAATTGAGGTGAATGTTCTTGGTGAATTACTTAGTATAACACAATAATAAAAGGACAATATAATATCTATTCTTGCCAACACAGAACTAAATAGATGAATTTTCAAAGATATATCCATACTCTTCATACTCTTTAAATAAGCAACATGAAATGTTAGTTATCGTTAATTATTATTGTTTATATGTTAATTGTTAAATATTACATGCAATGTAAAACATCGTCAAATATTTGTAGCCAAAACATAGTGTAAATAATGAAATAAAATCAAAATACTAATATTACATTTCTGTACTTAATATTATCACTGACAGAAATATTAAATCGTTATTTGAAACATGAGCCCCAAAAAATAATATTATATCACCGTAAAATCATGTTTGTGAAGAAACAATTCAATAGAAATATGCTTCGAAGCTAGGATTGGATTTACGATATCAATTGATTTATTTTCCAATGAAGAATGGTTAAATGAAGAATGGTTCTTCAATAATTCCATTTAGACAGCTATGTAATTTTAATAAGAAGGAAGGTGCTTCAAGAACATTAATTTAATTAAAATATAAACGATGAGGAAATCCTTGTCCTGCTATTCATCTCTTTATTTTTAGTTCTACTGAAAATAAAACAAATCGAAATGAAATCTCAAATTTTAAAGTGGATATTGATCTCATTTTAATTGGCACATAATGTGTGTTTAAGCCAAAAGATTCTTGAAGTTAATGGATTATGCTCATTAGATTTCATCGTGTGTATCTCTCCCCTCTCATTACTTAAAATAAAATGCTTATATTGTTCTCGAGTGATTAAGAGAGTATTATTATGTCTACTTCGTAAACATTACAAATTATTTATTTATCTTTTTTTTAAACAATTCGGGGTGTGGAGCTCGCCAACGTTAAGGTCATTAAAATCCTTATATCCTATGAAGAGCCCTTATCATATAGAGAGCCCCTTGCTAAAGGTATAAAATAAATAAATTTCTTTATATAGGATGAAAACAACAGCATTACCGTAGCACGGCTTATGTATTAAAAGATTTGCTTTCTGAATTGTCCATTTATATTAGAAACTTTGATTATATAACTCAATAATCATTAATAATGGTTAGGTAGGTTCTACTATGAAAATCTTTCAAAAGAAAGTGATGCCGAATCCACCGATCTAGGCAAGATTTGATACCAGAGAAAATGATAGAGTAAATGATGTCAACTGAATATAAATGGGAGCTAATCAAACAACTTGTTACAGTAATGCTCACGAAGAAATAGCCATCTTCGATATATAAGAGACTGTTTTGCTATAAGTTATGACCCAATACTTTATTAGACAGACTGAAGTGAAGAGGAAGGGAGGGGGCGGGTCAGGAAGCATCAGACTATCTGGTGTTAAACACACAAGGTTGACCCTAACCTAAAGATGAGAAAAGCGATTGTCCCCCTCCCCCACCTAAAAGAAAAAGAGATATATCTATTTAAATACTGTACCTGAGAAGTGTTGTACGAAATGGGACATGTGAGCCAACCAGATGAATCGACGCTGGGCGGCGCAGGTAAACACGGTCCATTGAGCTGCATGCGCACTCGCGTAGGATCGTCGCACAAGTGACGTGATGAACACGTGCCCGTCGCTCTCCCGGCGTTCGCAGTGGCCGTCACGAATTCCTCACCCTCTGCACAAGGACCTCGAGAACCGACACGGTGACATTTCCCAGAAGCGGTGTCCAGCACTCGGTCCAATGTGAGGCAGCGACGCTGGCGCACAGAGCACGGCACACTGTCCGTCGGCAGAGGCGGCGCCCAGCGCGAACCCCACGCTACGCCATACATAGTGGCCAAGGCGACTAGGAAAGGAAATACACGCGCCTCCAACACAACCATCACGTACTCTCACTCTTAAACAGTTTTCAATAAGACTATTTATAATCGCAACACTACTATAGTTTTCCTATTTTTTCATCACAATATCGTAAACAATCCACAACTTCAAAGAAAAACTGCGCTCCACATATATATATATATCCTACAAAATTAAAATTATGTACATTATTTACAATCAAAAGCAGTAATATTGCGAGAGGAATTGTTTGATTTTCTTCACAAACATTGCAAGATCAATAAATATATTCATGCAACGTACACTCCAAATGGCAAAACTTCGATGATCCACATTCCATTTGCGAGTTAAGAAAGGGTGAATGGGTAAATGTCAGTAACGAACGCTTCGCGACACTGCACAGATGAAGTGTTGGTGATCGAGGAAACTTTTATACGTTGCGCNCCCCCCCCCCGCCACGTACCACTTCCGCATTTGAGGACTGCGGCTGCTAACCTCTGTTGCAACTCATGTGCAGTATGTGAGTGTGGTGCTTCCTAGTATGAGGAAGAAAGTAAGTTGACAGATAATGTATAGGCATCGGGGTCATCGGGATCATTTTTGTGACTTCAAGGAACTCTTTACGGATGGGAAAGTTAATTTTTTAACCTATTCTGTATTGAAAACAGTATACAGCAAATATTCTTCGTTTATTCTCAATTTCTTAAAATAGAGGACCAATATTATTCAAGTTGCTTATTGTCCACATTAACACATGCAATGTTAAACTAATCTTTTGCTAATAGTTTATATATTTAATTTATTTATCAATATGGCAAGTATTGTTATTTTATATGCAGAATCACTTCTTCTTGAAAAATAACATACGAAATCATAAAACCACTTACTTTTTTCCGAATTATTCTACGTTTTCTTTTTATTTTGGAGAATACTCCCGCATGCAAATAAAGGTATAATTGAATTGAATAAACCGTATAGTTATTAAACGTATACATATTCTTCTCCGTGGCTTATGAAATATGACAACACAAAATATGGAATATTGAATAAAATACAGTAATGATAGGAGAGATAGTTTTGCTACAAAACTCAATTTTGAATCAGAGTAAAGGGAAGACTCCTGTAAGGAAGCTTTATCACGATTAGCTTGATAAAGCACTCCTATCATTTATTTATTTATGTATCGTATGTGACTAGTTGCGATGGGGAGTCCAATTACTACATGATTTATACTCTAAACTCTTCATATTAGTCATAAACAGTGAGAAATGTATAGTTATGTAATATATGTATGAGCAAACATGAAGTAACCACTGTAACCAGTGACCTTCTTCTTTCATTTGACTTCATAACTGGGAAGACGACAAGATGGCTGTAATCCACAGACAGTTGTTCGCCCACTGTGAACACTTTTCCGGGTCTGCAAAATTGGTTGTGAAGGGGAGAATATGAATGATTATGAGAAAGTCAGGTGACATTGTGAATCTGCGATTCACACGAGATCGTCAGGAATATCTGTTGGCCAGAATAGTGATTTGAGAGCACATTAAGGTATATTATTTGCAATCTAGCAAATCCTACATTACAGGTGAATCGGAAAAAAATCTTATTTTCTTTACGCTACTCCTACCCTGAGGGCGATGCGGGGTAGAAGAAGACCAATGAAACTTTTAAGGATGATAATTTAAAATAAGAGGAAGAAAAGGAAAAAATAAACAAAAGAGACTACATCCCTGGTAGCGTCAATGTTGGGAACTACTCTTTTCAGTGTTTTCTTTAGAGGCATACAAATTTAAAATGAAATAAATCACGTAGAAATGATGTTAATGGCCATGGTGTTGACTTTATTTAAAAGAAAATTTTATGCTATTAGTGTTTAAACATGATTTGGGGTGTCTGGGCTGGCTCGAATGAAGCGCAATCGGGAAGTACAATTTTCGACCACTTTATCGAGCAACTGGGGTCGTATATCGGCAATAACGCGGCGAAAGTTGACTTCTAAGTGGTCCAACGTCTGTGGTTTATCGGTGTAGACCAGTGACTTCACATATCCCCAAAGACAGTAATCCATAGGTGTGAGATCACACGATCGTGAAAGCCAGTTTACAGGTCCATTACGCGAAATTATGCGCTCATCGAATGTTTCCCGCAATAAATTAATGGTGTCGTCCGCTGTGTGGCATGTTGTGCCATCTTGTTGAAACCAAAGCTCTGCCACATCAATACAATTCAACTGAGCAACGAAGAAGTCAGCAATCATGGCTCTATAGCGCTCTCCATTGACGGTAACATTATGGCCGTAATCATCTTTAAAGAAATATAGGTCAACGATTCCACCTGCCCATAAAGCACACCAAACAGTGACTTTTAATGGATATAAGGATGTCTCAACAAAGGCTTCTGTGTTTTCTCCATTCCAAATTCGGCAATTCTGCTTATTGACGTAGTCGTTCAACCACAAATGAGCCTCATCGCTGAACAAAATTTTGCGTTGAAAAAGAGGATCAAGCTGAATATTGTTTTCGGCCCATTCACCGAACGTACGGCAAGCATAATGGTCACGCGATTTCAACTCTTGCACAAGCTGAATTATGTAAGCTCGTAAGTCAAGATCTTTCTGCAAAATCTTCTACAAAGTGTATGGGCAAAACTCCAATTGCTGTGCACGATGACGAATAGACTCATTCGGGTCTTCCTCAACACTACGCTCCACAGCAGCAATATCTTTGCGCAAAAACAGTATGGCGTCTTTGTGGATGCGTATTATCAACAAGAGTGTGCGTGGTGCGAAAACGATCCATAGTTTTCCGAATAACTTGCTCGGATGGTCGTTTATGTCGACCGTAAAATGGACGTGGTGAACGGTAAGTTTGGCGAACTGAACCATGAATCTCAAAATAAATTTGAACAATTTTCTAGCGTTGATCTGGCATACGTCTATTCATACTGACCACAATTACGTACTGACCACAAATCAAGTGTCAACTGTCAAACTGACAATCACTAGAAACAGTGTTGTCAATTTAAAAACCAAACCTCTAAAAAACACGTTACAGATTGAATTTTTTAATTGAAACTTTTAATAAGGTCAGTAATCCTAAAGTATAAAATGAGGCATATAACGTAATCGAATTGTCTATTTTGCTTGTAAGAAAATCTACTAAAATGTATAAATAAAAAAGATCTTGACAAGAAATTTTAAAGGTTATTAATGTTAATAAATCTAGTGTTTTGATGTCAAGTTGAGCAACTGGTAAAATGTGAGAAATACCTAAAAAAAAAAGCAGGACAACTGGTGAGCCCTTAGCAAAAGGAATAGAAACGAAATTTAGGCAAATGCAAAACTATTCTATACCACAAAATATGCGTGAGAAACGTAGTGTATGGTGACATACCTCAAACTGCTCTCAACACTAAATTCTTTTGCGAGATTGTTATTAAAATAAACTGTGATTAAATTGTCATTACCAACCAAGATTTGTAACTAATATCATTTTTGTAGCTTCTTAAAATTTCTTTTAAAAAATTTAGAGAAATTAGGCTATTTAAAAAATTCCAATACAAGTAACGCTGCAATTTCTGCTTGCGTGACCACGAATTCCCATAAAAAAGAATTCTGCCTACATCCTGAATTAACACCAAAATATACAAGCTTAGTTCATTACTATGAAAAATGATTGTTACTAAATGATTACAAACTTTCTTATGTGAAATATCAAAATATTTGCAAATAGTAACCAAAAGAAATTTAAAACAAGTTTTCTTACTGTACGGTAACCATAGATGGAGAAACTTTTTATTATAATTCAGTCGTTTAAAAAATAGTTACTTCGTCTCCACCATGACGGAATTCTGTATTGTCAATTGCTCTTTACACCCGAGTCATGACTAGCAGAGGTACAGCTCATTTACAACTTTCTTATCACCATTCATTTCGGCGTTTCTCGTCAAATTAATTTAACAATTTTTTATTTTGGTACATTAAACGTATTTCCGATAAAATACGTATTTGTAAAATAACTGTTTGCTGATATTCCGCGCAGCTATCTATTTTTATCTTTATCTTAGAAGTGAACTTAAATTTTGAATCCGCCTCTGCCTTGGGACCTTGATAGGAATTGTGGGATAGTCCCTTCCTTCCTTGATTGCTTGCTTCCGGAGGGTAAATTAGTTTATTGTCCTCCACGTGGTCATATGCAGTTGGTAACTGCTTTTTTACTATAAAATTATTATTATTATTGGCTCCTTAGGTATGGTATTTTATCCTTAATATTATGTGACAGAGGTATCGTAAAATAATTTCCACGTAATTTACAAAGTACACACAATAGTGTTAAGAAAGGGTTTCTCTAAACATATGCATTATGTCAAGGAGGATAGAACTTGGAGATATTGAAATTGTCAGGAAGTGTTTCCGATGACACGGGTTAGGAACCGAGCGTCTTGGAGAGGAATGTGTTGCAGGGAGGCAACTTGTGTTGTGGAGCTAACGCGTTCCACGGTTGTCCTTCAGGGTTTTGGAGGAGATGACAGGACGACTTCAAAGAGAACACTGAGGGAGGTAATGGGGGGTGAGTTCTAAGAAGTGAGATGCTACCAAGATGCCGAGCGCAAGAGAAAAGAGAAATGTGAACAGGAAATTGCGGAAGGAAAAGAAAATGACCAAGGAATAATTTGATATTAAAGCTTTGTTCTCAAAATAATATTGGAGTCAATCAAAAGATTTTCAGATAAAATATTCTAACAGTACAATATTCTTATTATGGATACAATAGCATGTTATTTTTTTAAAATTTCTATAGATCTATTTTTTTCTGTTGTAGTTTTAATGCTAGGAAATAAACGTATATTATTGCATTGTCACGGTACTCTTCCAGTTTTTTCACCATAGTTATGCAATAGACTTCTCAAGATACGTTATTTTCTTTTTCAGGATGTTTTAAGTTGACTTCCTCACACTTTTATCTTCGTAAATGACCCTTCCTGTATTCTTAATGGTGCTTGCATCATTCAGTGACAAAATATTGATTGCCACATCACTTCCTACATCATTATTAAATAATTAAAGTGACAAGAAGAAGTGTGAGATTTTATTAGCAATCATTGTAAAAATTTTCAAACCGGTCTCATCTGGAGTAAGGCGTCTTGCCTGTGGAGAGTTCAAGCGTGAGTTATTAAAAAAGTATTTATTATTTCGGAACTTTTGCGATTGAATTAATGAAGAGTTAGAAATACCGTACTTCTAATGAATAACTGAAATGTTCAACAAACAATTCTTTTAGAAACTGAAATAAATAAAATTAAGGATATTCTTACGTTTAGGTCGAGAAAAGAAAAATTGCCAAAAATTCTTGCGTTTAGGGCAAGTAAAACAACTTTCTCCCAATTTTTTCAAAAATATCGTTTTACTTGACCTCGCAATAATATTATCAATTGTGTAATAAACGCTGAAAATATGAACAACAAAATAAATTTAAAATTACTAATTATTAAATACGTGTATTTAAATTATTAAAATAATAGATAGATTATAATTCTACGTATATGTATAATTCTTAATGAGTACTAGTTTTGTGCACTCAGATGGATTATTATTGGATATAGGTAATAGTACTTGTCGAAAGAGAAACATTTATGAATGACGTTTGGGATTCTCAGAAAACCCTAATCATGTGACTCTTGCAGAACAGTCTAGCATGTACTATTTTAGCTACATTTAGGAAACTCATAAAAAAATGTTTCTTCGAATCATAGATGTCTGAAAATGAATTTAAAGGACGAGAAAACAAAGTGGTCACGAAAGTATTTAATCATCTATACATGTAGAGTGTCTGTGGATCCGCCGCATAGCGCAAAGACAAATTGCTCAATATTTTCGAAATTTTTCCCAAGCATTCTACAGCAGGGGTTCAAGAAGATAAAGAAACGTTTTTTTTTATTTTCAGTTTCCAATTTTTATCAACTTTCAAGCGTTTTTTTAGAAAAGTCGCGGCGGCGCGTAGAAATACCACGAAAACATTCTTGAAAATTTTAGAATTTTAGACAAATAGTTCTTCAGGGTGGGTCCATGTGAACAATGCGGTAATTCTTTTCGAAATTCAATTTAGATTTTTCCTTGCACTCTTCACTGTCTATTTCAAAAGAGCAGTTGTAAAAATATCATTAATTTCACGTTACCGAAGGAACAGGTTGCCAGTTAGTTAAATATAAATTAAATTAAGTTTCAATTCAAACTTAACTGAAAACATTTACAGTATTCTGTTAAGAGTAATATAATATTAATAGAATGTGTGAAGAGTATTAAAACATAAAAGAAAAATAATGAGAGAAAGTATGATTTAAAATGAAGAGTGTGAGTGATGAAAATATGCCAAAAGTGATATTAAACCCTTTTCGAGGTCACTAAAGGATAGTATACAATTAACCATTAATACAATGAATAAGTAACTTTTGCGTTAAGTGTATTTTCCTGCTTCTAAATGTAAAGTTTCTGACATTTTACATTAATAAATAGAAAAAAACAATCATTTATATTTGTTTCATTAACCAGATTTATTGTCCAATGTTTGACAAAAACTTATTACCTCTCTTAAATACCTGTAACACTCGTCCACCAGAACATTCAGATTCTATATTCAGGGGTCACAACTTCGTCCGTTATAATGTGTCTCTACATTTGTTTAAAGTTCAATATTAGTTTTTTATTAACTATATTAGCTCTACTAGTTTCAAGAAATATTTTTTTGAAAACTGCAGTACTCACGTAAATTTCGTAATTGAGCAATAAAATTATAGGGTTAATGTTTCTATATTCCTCAGATTACAGTGAAACTTAGGTAACAGTTCTCCATGACCCAACGCTAGGTTATTTTGAGAAAATTTACATTTATGAAACTTACATGTAAATTGAAAACAAGACGAAGTATAAAAACGATGACCACCTTATCACTCTATATTGTCACAGATAAGACAGTACTAAAGATGACTGCGAAGGTTTCCGCGGCCGGAGTCGATGGGATTTAAGCTGTCCAGACGACGCTGCGTCGAAATATAAAAACCTAACGTTTCGATCATCGTATTATGGTTTTCACCGGACCAATGCTAATGATGCTTCGGAGCTATACGACGGTCGAAATGTTAGCTTTTAATAATACGTCGCTGCGTCACCTGGATCAGTACCAAATCCCATTACCAAAGATCGTAATCAGGGATATGAATCCCACCAACATTGAAAACTGATTCAAAACTTGCACTTTTTTTGGTCCGGTACCTATACCGCATCTCAAAACTAAAATGATTTTCAAGTTTATAACTTGGAAGTTCTCCAAATTTTAAATATGTTTTTTATTATTTTTACTGGCATTGCTTAAAACAATCTTTTTATCGAATTTCTTAAGAACTCAAATACTTCGTTACCATAAAAATCTAAGTGTTTCCTGTACTAAAAAATTAATTTGTCAATGATAAAATACACTGTTCGCATCAATTTCTATTGGTTTTCTTTACAATTCGAGCATTAAACATGTTTTAGTTTAATGCTTTGATTAAATACTATAGAGAGAATCTTGATAGTTTATTGAAACCTCAGCATTTTTATAAACAATTGCTATATTTAAAAAACATTTCTTCCTTTTTCAACACATCTTAATAAATTTTGTTTTTGTTATTACGTATAATCTTGCTTGGCACGAGTCATTTTAACAAAATGTTCCAATTACGCCTTGTGACTTTTAATTTTATTCCATTCATGAGAATGTGACAATGACAGTCCACACTTATGTAGACACTTTCTCACACATCTTTCGTATTTATTATTCCGGTGTTTTTCTTTCGAGTTTGTTATTTCAAACACCTGAGATTTCAAAGAAAGAAGCTGTTAGAGTAACCACTTCACTCGAAAACTTTCACTCTTCTTTGCACTCAGCGCATCATACGTCAACTTCAACGCGAACCAATTTAAGAACCCATGACTTAGTGAAAGTAAATGTCACAAATTTAGTCAACGAAAGTTTACTTTGCATTCTCGTCGGTCATAATTGTGAGGAAGGTGAGTTACTTCAGTTTTGATCATTTGATAGGCCATTTTGATAGAGTAAATGGTACCATGAAAATACTTTTCTTCCGGAAAAGTTTTCCAGGGTTGGCAAGTTTCTTCCACAGTGGAAAGAAACGTAGCTTTCTTCCAAATTGTATTAATTTGAAGAAACTGTTTTCCTTTAAGAATTAACCAATTTGATACATAAGTTTTGTCTTTTTAGGGAATAATAAATAAAACTATCTTTTTAAAAACAAGTTTTTATTTGCGTCACGTACCAAAACAAAATAAGTTTAAGTTTGTAGAAAGGTAATGAAATGCCAAATGTTAATACCTCCATACTTATTTCACGTTAGTAGACCCTAATAAAAGTAAACGAAATTACTATCTTTATCGCTAAAAATGATTTAATGCATTATTTTGAATTATTTGTCTTCAAAAAGCTTGTCGCCCGAAAAGTTCATAAAAGTAGATACCAATTCTTTTCATAGGACTGATTGGTTGGTAAGTAAGTACTTACCGAAGTATATATTTTCTTAACAATTCGCTCGGCAGGCTGTATAAAGGCAAATAAATCAACATAAAATATTAAATCAATATAAAAAATTTTCAGCGATAAAGATAGAAAGTAGATTTATTTTTATTAGGATCTACTAACGTGAAATTTATATGGAGGTATTAACATTTAGCATTACATTACCTCAGCACAAACTTCAACTCATTTTATTCGTTTTAGTGCATGGCGTAAATTAAAGCTTGTTTTTAACAAGGTTTTTTATTTATTATATTATATTTATTATATATAATACTTCAGTATTATAATTTGTTCATATACTTCTTGTAATAATTAAACTTGATTGTTCACACGTTCACAATACTAAAAAACATTTTAAACATAAAATTTTATTTTATATAAAAAATAACATACAATTGTCCCTGTGATACACCTGCCGATAGCATAAACATTCTTTTGAAAAGCGATCGTAATGATAAGTTATAACGAAAAAGCTTTGGGTATGCTATTCATTATACTTGTGTGAAGAAACAGGTTGTATTTCAGGGGGCGCATCCTAGAAATCATCCACTAGAAGTTATCTCGGAATAAAATCGTAATGTGAAAAAATTAAGAAAGTTTTCTGTTTAGTTCGACATAATGTTGCACTGTCATCGGGTTTATATACATGTTGCAAATTTGAGCTCAATTGGTTGAGAGAAACTGGTTTGAAATTCAGTAGCAAGATTTGTCCTTTTTTGAAAACAATAAATCCATTCTTCTTATACGTAACCGTAAGTAAATTGTATTGGACCAAATAAAATAACTTCTAAATTAATAATTTTATCCTTCTTTTTGCAGTGAAAATAAAATATTGGGCTAAATCTTTTAATAGTGTACTTAAATTAATAAATTACATTTACAATACTCGTAATCCGTTGAAAATGAACCCTTTCAACTTTTATATTAATTTTTTTTAAGGGGATATAATTTTGATTCAATTGTTTAACTAGTAAGAAATAGTATGGTTCTTTTACCTTCTGTAGGACGGAACTGATTTTATATAATATATTATTTAAATAAAACACGATGTTTTCAATTTACCTTCACTTCATTTACCATTCATTAAACATTTAAAATGAAAAAAGATTTTGTAGGTATTTTCTTCGCAAAATTGGAAAAAAATAGGTTTAAAGATATACCGATCCATAAAATTGTAAAAAGTATCGTATGTTAATACTAGTTAAAATTAAAGTTTGTTATTAAAAATAACTAATTCTTTGAGAAATAGTTTTATCAAATCTACAGTAAAAGACATTTAATTACTATAAAAAATATGATTTGAAGTAAATCTTTTTATTTTAGTTAATATGAATTAAATTCGAGCACCACGTTTGTCTTTCAGTTCAATTCTTCCATTTTTACTTCCCAATTATACAGAATGCATTAGGGAAGTATTGTAATGGTCGATTTTTTTTTTTTAGATCTCTTCGGATCCTTACGAATTGACTCCGGAGAGACTATTTATAAATTTTGACGATGATATCCAATGTCGTATGTGTTTATATGTACGTTAAGAATTTTGTTCTCCCGATAACTCACGAACAAATTGTTGTATCAAAACCAAATTTGAGATCTGACTTTGAATGCATTGGCAAAATAAGTTTATTTCTGAACAGCTCATTACGACTTAATTTGCTTATCGCGCTCCACGTCCCGTTTATTAATATTCAAAATTTTGGAAATGCGTAGAAGCATTTTGATTGTTCAGTTAATTCTGCGTACGGATTGCTAAACAAGATCTCTGTACGTCGGACTGTTTTGGAGATACATAGAAAACTTATTACGCAAAAAGGGATTATTACTTTCCAATTATGCAGAATGTATAAATAGTATTGTAATCGGTCAAGGAAAAATAAAGATATCTTTAGACCTTTACGAACTGGCTTCAAGAAAACCTATTTAAATTTTGGCGATGATGTTGTATTACGTTAAGAATTTTGTTCCCCCAATAACTCACGAACAAATTGTTGTATCCAAACAAATCTTGAGATTTGACTTATTTAAAGGAAGCTTATTTCTTGACAGCTCATATTGACTTCATTTACTCACCGCGCTCCAAATTCGGTTTTTAAAATTCAAAATTTTGAAAAAACACGAATATAAGCGTTTTGAATGTTTAGATAATTCTGCGTACAAATGACTGAACCTTTTCTCGTGGACACCTTTTTTAGATCAGCACACAAGGCAATTGCAAGGAGTTTATGGTGGAAGATAATTCTGTACTTGAATTTGCAGTTATGTTGTTCAGGAGTATACTATGTAAGGTTGTTAGAATAAATATGTTTAAAGCGATTGATCTTTTAAATATTTTACGAGTTTTCTAATTATTTTATGTTATCAATTCTTTTCTGAATGTGATTTTCTGTTTTCTGATAGTTGTTTAGTAATGTGAGGTTTTTAGTTTTATTGCCTTTTTATTGTGAATTATTATTAGAAATTTTAGTGGGGATTCCAGATTTTTTTCACTTTCTTCCCCTGTCGTGGAAAGAAACCCAATCCTCCTTAAAACACGAAGAAATATACTATAATCCTTTAAATATTAAATCTGCAATGTAAATGAAACTCGAAATATTTTGTTTAATATAACACACATTGAGTACAATTAAACATGAACGATTGAGTTTTAAATAAAAAAAAGTATTTTGTGATTGAATAAGTACATCACTTATTTTTCAGTATTACAAATCTTACTCCTTTAGATTTATTTCCCTGGAAACACATAAAAATATTATTTTTATTTAAACATGAGGGAAATCATTTTTGCTGACATCATGACTGTACCGCCGGACATAGCCTATACAACACGCATTGCACTCTCAAATCGAATATTGATGTTGTTTTTCGATGACCCTGTAATACTATGAAAAAAAAATACTGATGACACTTTATTCCACAAACTAAACTTGTCTCCGGCAACAAAACAATATTAATATATAGAATAGAAAAACCATCATAATAATATAATTTCAAATAATTGAAAACACGAAAGGGGGTAATTATAAACGGTAAACACGGATAAGCGCTATTCAGTGAAAGTTCGCGAAATGCTGCAGAAATCAATCGTGTTGGCGTTGCGAGGGGCGAATAACGTCATTCCCGACGAGTAGAAGGGGTGAAGATCGTCGAAGTGGTGAGATGTCCGCTATGGTGGAAGCGGAGAGAGGAGCAATATCCGGCGCGTCGTGTCAGGGTAAACGTGACTCTTGTTTACATACCAACCCTGTGATTATTTCAGCCTCTTCTCTTAACGGTACCTCCGTCTTCTGAAGTCTTTCTGATCCTTTACTCATACGTCATGTCCTCACAAATATACGTAGTTTTTCTTTATGCACAAATACTATTTCATAACACAGATAATTGTTCTATAACATAGATGGGAGAAATAATGATCAAACGTAATTACATCCATTGAACATCTAGAAATACTGAGAAACTATCTTTAGATTCTAAGTACTCAAAGAAATGTGAATTTTCGCATTATCATACATATATATTAATTCGAACTCTCACACAAAATCTCTCAAATGCAAACTACTATTTCACTTTATCAATTCTACCAACAAAAATTAATACATTATTATATGAAAATATCCAGGAAATTGTCCGACATCCTTTAACAGACAAAATAGTATTTATTATTTTACGAAACATTTCGTTTATTTACTTCTTTACATAATTCTCACGCATAAATGTCACTAAAAGGCTAAGAAATATAAATATAAAGAAGAGGTGAAAACATTTCGTGAAATATTTCATACAAGTATATTTAGTGTAAATATGCAGAAAATGTAATGTTAATGAAAATTGTTAGTGTTTTTGCACCCCCCCCCCATTTTTGATTCCCAATCGCCGTCACTGACTGGATTCTGATGCCACTGAAGTTTTTTGTTGTATTATGTTCTGTTATGTTGAAAGGAAGGTATAACTAACCCAATGGAAACTTTGGAATCAACTATCCAAGGAAGTTCATTGATACTCTAATATTAAAAGCTCCGTCCAAAAACACTTTGGTGTCATACTAGATATCTCGTTCGGACATGCTTGGGACTAAATAGCTTTCTTGAAGCTCATAAACCGTGTTCACTGACACAAACTAAAGGAAGAGCCCAAACTGAAAATAGCACACCTTCGAATAAAGGTAATACTCAAAATGGTGTATAAGTGAAAGCGTTGTATGCCATTTGTATTATTATGAGTATGTAAAATTAGAATGTACATATGTTTTTAAGATCCAGTATGAAAAATTATTTTGATCTTGCAATATAGATAGGTTTCATTTCTTCTTGAGTTAAAGAATTTTGGTTTGAGAAAAATCCCGGGCTACGCCGAGTAATCAACGAGTACTTGTATAATTGGAAAGCAAAGGCGAGTCTGAAAATTTTGGACACTCGTGCGTCATTGTGTCTAAATCTAATATTCCTGGTTCATTTCCAAATTCGTGTTATTGTGGGTGATGAAACACGTGAATGGAGTAAGTGAATCTACCTGAAGAGAAGCAGGGGAGAAGAAGATGATAGAAGAGGAAACGGGTGTGACAAGAGCAGGATCAGCAACATCGACGGAGACAGTCATGGATCGTGTTCATTATCTCTCACGAGGGACAAGGAGGGGCGTGGCGAGTGGCCCATCGCTCAGCTCTGCGTCCTTCCCCAGTGAGCAAGGTGTCATCTGCTTCGTGGTTGGAGCAGACGACCATGTTGTCAATTACAGATGAGGAGAAGGTTACTTGATTTTCTGCTAATTCATCTGTTCGGAAAAGCAATGGCAATTGTTATGAAATACACAAAAATATGCGGTGGGTCAAATTTTTTCAAAATTAATTTATTATTTAAACTCATTATTTGCTTTTTCACATTCCATTTCGTAGGTAAATGGATCTTCGGTGGGAAGAGAAAGCTCCAAGTAATTTTAAAATATACGCCCCTAACCATAAAGGTAACAATCTCATGGATTCCTTTTCAAGTTTACTCACACCTGTTCACAGTTCACAGATTTCTTTTCAAATGTATACATACATGTTTCTGGACACATACATGTATTTTATTTTCGGATAAGTTTTCTGAGAAATTACCATTCCTTGTTAAGATGGGAGATTAATAATTGTTTCCAAATCTTACCTTAAACATTACCTTTGCTGTATTGAGTTATTTTCAGTTATTCATTCAATAATCCATTTGTATTAGATTTCTTTTCCCATTTAAAAGGAGACGATTATAATAAAATCGAAAATAAAAAATTAGTAAGAAAATTCATGAATAGTACGAAACGTGAAAGGAAGATAAAATAAACAATGACATAAAATAAAATTAATGCAAACTTGGCAACAGATGTTCCATAAACAATAATAAAATATCTAATGGAAAGAAGAAAGACAGCAAATTATGATCCATTGGATTCTATCAAATATTTATTATTAACTAAGTAGTCAGTTTCCATGATGATATATTATTGGTCATAACTTTTCGAAAGTAAATGACGATAATGAAAGTAGATGTTATCTAAATTGAAAGTGGTAATCAATATATTTTTCGAAGGTTTCTTGATTTTCAATAGTTTAGTTAAGTGTAATTACTGTATAATGTTTTAATACGTTGAAATATACTTTGGTTCGAAATGTATAATATATTTTCTGCCTCTTCGTCTTCGTTTTATTGCTCTCACAATCAGTTCTCAAAATGAACAGCTTCTCAACTCTTCTCATCGTAACTTGAGATGTGCAACCTCTTCGTGACCTACCAGTTGGTTTCTTGGTATCTATGTACTAAATTTCAAGAGAGATTTTCCTTATGCATCAGATGCATCATCACGCCCCAACATCCAGACTGGCTCCCAAGCCTACTCATCCTGCTATACAGTGAGTACCAGGATCTATCCTGGGGTCGAACCGGTCGGAGCGAGATGCTGACCACATCTCCTCCTTCTAGCACCGGGGTCAAGAAATCGCGCGAGCTCTACCCTCCCCGAAGGCCAAACCCCACAAAAAGCTGTAGTGCCAGATTTTTAAAAAAACTTCAAGAGTAGGGTATGTTGATTCATAAATAATATCAATAAATAAAAATTTTATTGTCGAAAAACAGTTGCAAACTGCGTAAAACCTAGTGGGGAATAATAAAAAAAAGTTACTCTCCAGAAACAAGCGAAGGATTATCCCATCGATTCCGATCAAGAACCCAAGGGCGGATTCAATATTTATAAAATGAATTATTTAATAAATACCAAGTAATCCATTTATTATACCAAAATGAATAGTAGATATTTTGAGCAGTAAAAATTCAAGATTAATAATATCAAAAATATTAATGACATCCTTTTCCATGGATCCGCCACTACTCGAAGGAAAACCGGAGAAAACGCCGGGCCAAGATGGGGCTACAGGGTACTAATGGAGTACTTTGGGCAACTCCAGAATTCAAGATGACTGTCAACCATGTATTAAATAGTTATATTTTTGAAAATGTATACATAATTACTCAAATTTTTGTGTACGTCCTATTTTTATAAATAATTTTATTTGAAATTAAACATACAATTCTGAAGGAAACTCTTTATAAATAAAATAATTCAAAATGGCGAACGTGGTCATTTTTATGATGTGTGTATTAAAATGTTAGAAAATTTCTTAAAAATGGAATGTCTTCAATTATATTTTTTTTAATGAAGACATATCTAAATCAATTCTACTTGCTAATTGTCATTATTTTTTCTTATTCTACTTGGTTATTTCTATTTAAACAGCAATAATGCGGACAAACGCAAAACAATTTGTAGGAAAAAAAACTAGGTTCACAAACCTAGTTTTATTAAAAGCTAGGTTCACAAACCCCATCCTGGCCCGGGTTTTTCTCCGGTTTTCCTTCGGGTAGAGGCGGATTTCTTATACAGGTTCTCTAGGCTTTGTCTAGGGACGTGTTTATTGTTACAATAAATCGTGAATTTAGTGTTTTTTCAACTCTTATGATTTTTTAAACACTATACTCAGAATAATCTATAGTTCGATAATAACTTGTACATGTAAATTTACAAACATATTTGAGTTAAATTACAAACATATTGACATTCTATTAGTATTATAACTCGCAGCTAACTTTTTATCTTATCTAGGAACTTTTGCTGAATTTTTTGAATCTGCCTCTGCCTTAGGGCCCTTGATTGGAATTGATGGGATGGTCCCTTGCTTGCTTCCGGAGAGTAAATTAGTTTATTGTCCTCCACGTGGTCATACGCAGTTTATACTGCTTTTTGACAATAAATTTATTATCAAAACATCTTTTTATTCCACATTGTGTTTCATTATCACATGAATATTTCAAACTTGATGCTGACTTCACTCGGAACTAGTGCAACATATCTGACATGCCGGTCGGCAGTAGCACTTCCGAAAAGGAATTTTTTTGTAGTAACAGTACTCTTCAGGATCTAATATAAGGTAGAGTTTGAAGCATTTACAACAGGTGTGCTTATTTTAGACTTTCCAGAAAAGCTTCATTAATTTGAGGCAGTGAACACTGCCTTAGAGGTTGTGAAGCGATATTTAGATCATATTTAGTGAATCAGTCTGATTTTCAAGTAAGCAATGGCCACATCAACTTAGAGCATGTCTGACAAAGATATCTAGTACGATACCAGTGTGTTTTTTGTATACTTTTGAACTTTTAACATACGAGTATCAATGATATTCCTTGGATAGTTGATTTCATGTACATTGGATTAGTTATACCATCCTTTGATCATCAGGAACAGAAAACTTCAGTGCTATCAGAATCCATAGTTTCAGAGCTGATTATTTATAGTGCTCGCACGAGCCAGTGGAGCCAAAGATCTTTCTGTGTCTTTTTTCTGCAGATATCTGTCATTGCAGGATAAAATAAGCTTTATTTCGTACAATATCTTTCATGTGGACCAGTTTCTAAACAAATGTTAACTGAAATGTTTTTATCCTGATAGAGTCAATATTTCTAGAAAAGAACCTCTATCCCTCCCACCCAATGGCTTCTACTCAAGGTCATATGCGTAGATAAAGATCTGTTGTTACACTGGAAGTTTGTTGGAAATTATAACATCTGTCATATTAGGGATGTTATAATTATAAATGCTATATAATATAAAAATATTATGAAATTGAATATCTTCAAATCCGCGGTTAAAAACTACCTCCTGCACCAGTGCTTCTACACTGTAAAATAATTTTAATAAAAGTTAAATTCTTCTTGTACTTTATCACGCCATTGCTGTAGTACTTTTTAAACAACTTATAACAATTTCAAAAACTATTTTCTTGCATGATTGTGTTGTCTTATGGCTCATATTAATTTAGTTTTATGTGTACTCAACTTTGGCACGGTTGTGTACATAAATTCTGTAGCCCCATCCTGGCCCGGGTTTTTCTCCGTTTTTCCTTCGGGTAGAGGCGGATTTCTTATACAGGTTCTCCAGGCTTGTGTCTAGGGACGCGTTTATTAAAACAAGAAAACGTGAATTTAGTGTCATTTCAATTCTTATGATTTTTAAACACTATACTCAGAATAATCTATAGTTCGATAATAATTCGTACATGTAATTTTTTGCGTAAAATTACAAACATATTGACATTCTATTAGTTTTATAACTCGCAGCTAAATTTTTATCTTATCTAGGAACTTTTGCTGAAATTTTTGAATCTGCCTCTGCCTTAGGGCCCTTGATTGGAATTGATGGGATGGTCCCTTGCTTGCTTCCGGAGAGTAAATTAGTTTATTGTCCTCCACGTGGTCATACGCAGTTTATACTGTTTTTTGACAATAAATTTATTATTATAGTGCAAAATCTTGACGTCTTAAAACACTTGAACTTGTTACTTCATGTGGAATTTCATTCGACACTTGCTAATTACTAATTCTAGTTCCACCCGTAGGTGTTGGGTTATTCCTGCTGAAGAGTTTAGTTTCGTCTCTCGTATCTAAGTGATCTAACCACGATTCAACCAGCTATCTCGCCAATCTAGTAATGGGATTTACGTCAATAAAGTTATAAATCTAATCGCCACTCGACTCTCCAACTACTTCACGTGTACGTAGTTCGCAAGATTTGTCGATAATGTCTTATTTTCTGTGATTTGGACGTATGATTTTTAGCGATGCAATTAGGGATAACAGTATTAACTGTTATATAGTACTAGCCTCTGCTGCCCTCTTTAGTCTTAGAGAATCTTGAGTACTAAAAGTAGAATACTAATTAAAAAACTGAAGTAAATATTGCCTAACTGTATTTTGGTCGAGTGCAGGTTTCAAGGGAGAGGTGTCACCACATACAGTACCGTTATCAGGACAAGAAATATTCCAGAAAAAGGTTTATTCATTCATAATAAAAAATTAAGTACCTAATATCACTGTTTCATATCTCTTCCATTTTTTTTCTTCAAAATTTTGACTTTTTTAAGACGAATCACCAGATTCGTTCAAGTCATTGCTTCATTTAAAACACGAAAGCTTGCTACTCAGCGAGTGAAATAAAAGAAAATAATTTGTAAATGACATATCTTTGGAGTACCAGCTAATACGTGATTCTTTATTGCAAATATTATAGTAACAATTTGAGATATCCCATCGTAAAATTTTTTATACCAATTTCTTCTGCATCATAGATATTATCTTGACACAATCGGTCTGTAAAACGTCCAGTGTGTTAAGAGGGGTTTCAGGATTTAGTGGGTTTATGTACTTTCATACTTGACGAAGTCCTTATCAATTTTTCTTATATATTTCACAAACCGTTTTCATCTCTTCTTTGTGTTTATATTTCTTTGCCTCTTGATGACATTTATAAGATCATCTTTAAGTTAAATGCTAAAGAATGTTAGTTTTATGACCATAAAAAAAAAAAACTTCCCTAGAACACCATTAACTCCGTGATCATAGCGCAATAATGTTATATGCACTTTATTTAATAATTTAATAAATAAACTTTAATTCATAAAAGTAGTTGCAAACTGCGTATGACCATGTGGGGGATAATAAACTAATTACTCAAATGTCACTTCGAATTCCGTGTCGCTTTAAATTCCATTCCGGTAGCCTTGCATGAATCATATAACGCGACCTCCATCGAAATAGTTATCTATCGCATTGACAAACTTTTTCTCCATTGTTAGCGGGGGAGGCAAAAAAATAAATCCTCCTCCTCCTCCTCCTCCTAACCTCTCCTGCTTGGAAAAGTATTTGAGTTCTTTCACTACAAAAAAACATTTCTCTGTAGTGCTTATTTTCCGTGATGCAATACTTATATATTCAAAATTATACATATAATAGACATATGACTGATAGTTCACGAAAAATTAAAAGGTAACTAAATTCAAAATGGTGGAAGAAGTCATCTTGAATATCTCTATGTGCCCAAAGGTACCAGAGAGGTACCCGATATTTCTTGTTTTCTTATGCTTAGAACCATATCTATTTATCGTGCTCAGAACTAACAATTTTGACTATGAAAAAAATTTAATAAAACAAAGCAAGGTTCAGCTCACGTCTGCCCACTATCAAAGCAAGGGCAACGTCACAAGCGAACATATGCATAAGTAGCTGATGCAATCAATTTAATTATCGTTATTATTATTTATAAATATTTATTGTGACGTCAAATTGATTGATCTAAAATATCGCTTACTTTCCTAACGACTTTTTGGGCGCTCATTCACTACCTCTATTAGTGCACGATTCAAAGACGAATACAATATTTCAGAAAATAGATATTTTAGCTCAGTATGTTGTAAGAGAATCTCTTGTATTAAATTCCATTTTCGTGTTTTGTTGATATTTTAAAGTCACGAAATAGATGTTATGGTAGTAGGGTAGACACCAAGAACTAGATTGACGTAACAGTCTCTAGAAATAATAAACAAATGGTATCGAACTGCCAATCAATGACACCGATTTAAGGTGTTTCTCAGGAAAATTTTGTCTTAATCACTCAACATTTCTCATTAAGGAATTTCTCTTTGTTTAGATAACATTAATATTTGCTACAGATGAGAACTATTTTATTATGAAGGATAATTTATTTTTATGATAATTTTTAAATGTCAGTCCTCCACGTGGCCAGGTTCAAGATGTAACTGCTTTTTAACGATAAATTCTTCATTGTCAAAAAAAGCAGTAGCAAATTGCGTATGACCACGTGGGAGGTAATACACTAAAATACTTCCAGAAATACGCAAAGGATCAACCCATCAATTCCGATCACGTTCCAAAGGACAGTGGTAGTAAATCTACTTATTTATATTATCAAATTTACTGCTTATAAAAAAATCGTTTAATAATAAACTTAATATTATAAATATATATATTTAATAATATACAATAATTCATTATTAATATTATTATGTTTGTGTACTTATTAGGTACCATTCTGAAGAAAAAAATATTTTCAGTACTAAAATATAAAATTCAGCTTCGCTGTTTCTTTATGTTTCCAATTACTCGTTTTTTTGTACTGATTAAGATGACACAGAAACTTCGATTGAGAAGTGAATATTTCACTATTTTAGTCGTGGATATTGTTTCATTTAGTGAAAATGACCCTAAAACTCATTTCTCTAGTATTATTTTAAAACTAAAAACATTGGAGCAGCTACTGAAAGTACTGCATTCTCTCACGTTTATTGGACCCAGTAGTTCAAACACACAGGTTTGAAGTTCAAAAAGGTGAAAAGAAATATTATTTACTCGTACGGATTTCAACACAAAGAATTTTTTGTCAGTATTAGATAAATTACTTTCATATAATCAAATTTATATTTATTAATTGTTTATATTTACTAATTATTTATATTTTCTTAATTATTTATATTTTCTTAATTATTTATATTTTCTTAATTATTTATATTTTCTTAATTATTTATATTTTCTTAATTATTTATATTTTCTTAATTATTTATATTTTCTTAATTATTTATATTTTCTTAATTATTTATATTTTCTTAATTATTTATATTTTCTTAATTATTTATATTTTCTTAATTATTTATATTTTCTTAATTATTTATATTTTCTTAATTATTTATATTTTCTTAATTATTTATATTTTCTTAATTATTTATATTTTCTTAATTATTTATATTTTCTTAATTATTTATATTTTCTTAATTATTTATATTTTCTTAATTATTTATATTTTCTTAATTATTTATATTTTCTTAATTATTTATATTTTCTTAATTATTTATATTTTCTTAATTATTTATATTTTCTTAATTATTTATATTTTCTTAATTATTTATATTTTCTTAATTATTTATATTTTCTTAATTATTTATATTTTCTTAATTATTTATATTTTCTTAATTATTTATATTTTCTTAATTATTTATATTTTCTTAATTATTTATATTTTCTTAATTATTTATATTTTCTTAATTATTTATATTTTCTTAATTATTTATATTTTCTTAATTATTTATATTTTCTTAATTATTTATATTTTTCTTAATTATTTATACGTATTATCTTTTTATTTATTTATATCTTATTCATTGGTAATTTGTAAAATAGTTTACCACAATAAAATATGAATCAAAATAGGATCTTATGCCCTTTGAAAATCGTCCGTGACTGGATGTAGAAACCTAGTGTTCAGAGAATTGCTTCAAAATATCACTAGCATAGAGATTCTTCATATAATTTTATTTGTACTTACATTTCTTAATTTTGTATCACCGGTTGGTCATACTTTGCAAAGCATGCATATCTTCTGGTTTAGCACAGATTGAGTAATGTGTTAAAATTCAAACCTGCGCGAGAAAGTATCCATATTATTCGGTTCTAAAATCCGAAGTGCACGGTGGAGCGCTGGTGCTTGTACACTACGGTGTAATACCCAGTATAAGCCTTATAATACACAGTACGCTTTTAATGTGGTGTCCCTCCACAGCTGCAATGATGTACATAAATATTATAAGTTCGAGATGCACTTTCAAATTTCAATAATTCGCTCAATGGTCTCTCATGTAGACAGCTGTGTTCCTTTCACTAAACTAATTGCACACTTTCACCAAATAACTGGCTGCAGACAACTTCCTTCACCCATTCATACCTCACAAGCTAAATGTCATCTTCTCGTGGTTAGGGGTCAGCTGCATCTGACCTTTGCTCATCCGAACTGACCTTGAAATGAAAGATATTCATCCAAGAGTTTTCTCTCATTGCAATTCAAATTTGCACTTCCGACCTTTTAAAACATGTGATCGGGACATTCTCCGCACATCACATTCGTCGGACTGCATAGTCAAAACAAGGTCCTTTCAAACATTCTTAATAGTGTTCATAGTCTTTGCATGATTTTGAGTCGCAAACCTATTTTCTCATTTTCATATCTCAGGCATACCATTGGGTTCCATTATAATTTGTTGCATACAAAGAAAGTTTCCTTTCAAAAAATCAGCAATTCAGTCTGTCACATGCTACAAATTTTAACACAAGCAATTGGTATACTATTTTGCGAACAAATGAGTTCTTACCAGTATATGTTTAAAATATACAGGGGAGTATTACACAAGAATTCAAAAAACTTTGGAATAAATTTGAATATAAAATGAAATACAGTGCAGCGACTCCAGTAGAGACAGAGGCATTGTCAATTTCTCGAAGTCAAACGTTTACGTATGAAGACGACAACGAACATAAAACCGAATTCCATTTATTATTGAGCAGTGTTTTATCCCAAGCACCCTTACAGTAGTCTGTTTTGAGGAGTTTCGTCATTAGTTGCCGTAACGTGGTTGTAATTAGTTGTTATTAACTTCTACATCGTTGTCTGTTTTTATGCACATGCAAGAAGTTAAATACATTATGTGCTTAGATTGATCCTTCACTTAAAATTCAAACACTAGTCTTCACAATAATCATTTGCTGCTCTTCCCATCTGAATATTTATTGCTGATAAATTTCTGATAGAGTTGTCTAAACGTAATTCGTCGGAAAGAGTTTAACATCTACGAGTATGTAAAATAGCATCACACATTGCATATGGTTACGTAAAAAATATCGTATTCTAGAAAAACAATTCAAAGTTAGGAGTCAGTCATGATGCATTATTAGCTTAGGAAGTGACCAATACTTAATCAATCCGATTATATATGGGTCACCTATAAATAATGTTTACTACAACAGTTAATTCATTGTATATACAACAGAATGAATATATTTTTCTTGTTCGAGTGTCATGTAAGTGTATATTACGAAAATCGGGTTTTAGTATCGAGTAGCCACGATAGCGATCCCGTAACCGATTTCGCGTCATCTGGATGAATAGGGGCGCCAAGAGGCATCGAACCCATTTCCTTCCACACTACCACGGTCCTACGTCCAGAGACGGTCAATGAAGTGTGTCCAGTTCATGTTTCTTCAGGAGGTATAACCCAGTATGCCCATCTATTCTTTCAATCTTGCCTTTCTCTGAACAATCTCCACGATCAACAAATGTGAGTGAAATTGCAAATGCCAGAAGCACAAGACCGGAAAACGTTATCAATGAACTTTCACTTTTTGCAAGAAATTTTACATCCTCCATGCGAAAACATTTCCGCTTAATCATTTACAGAAGTTCAAATTTTATTGCGACTTGCGCAGAAGCGACTTTGTTATAGTTTGGAATAGTAATGGGATAAATTCCTGAAGTTAATTAGGTATTAATAAAATTAGATGTTTTTTATGTGTGTGTTACATTAGGGTGTACATGTATTTTGATTGTGATTCATGTATTTTTGTGTCTTCGGGTCAATAAACCCAGATCTTATCCACAGACTTGTGTTCTTCTAATATTAGAGGCTAGCTCTCCTTCCTATCCAGAATAGTAGGACACGAACCCTGAACCCCTGAGATTGCATATTTTATTAATTTTTTTATTATTCATTCGAACCATATCTTACGATGTACATTCATGTGTTTTCGGTACTTCTATGTATTTTATAATTATAATATCTTTAATTTATGTGCATAACCTCAGCTTGATTCAGCAATAAGTGCAGCTGACAACTGTACTTATACCAACTTAGAAGTGAAGTACTACTCATGGTATAGTAATACATATTTTTTCACTTTCTCTGCAGAAAAATAAAGCAAAAAATTAAAACCAGTTTTTGAGAAATATTCAAAAACCTACTTTGAATGTCATGTTAAGTATTCTTTGTATTAATGTCAAAAATATCTAGAGCACGTGTATCGACAAGTAATTTCAGAAACATGACTTAACTTTATTCATCTGCTTCGTTAGAAACGCTACGCACAGAGGGACAAACTGCTGGTTATATGTTATTCTAAAATCCATTTTTTTTAAATCAGTGTCAACCAAAACGGATATTTCCGTCAAAATCTCACGACCGAATTTTCTTCACGATTAAAATACTGTCTATACACTGTTTACACGAGAAAGTAAAAAATGACACACTTATTTTGGTTGGAAGAACAATTTGCAAAAGATCAACTATATTGAGCTCTTCATTATATTTTCCATTTCATATCATTTAACTGATATCGCTAGAGAGTCTTTCCTTTAGAAGCTCCATTGTGTTTATCCCTCGACAGATTCCAATCTTCCATGAATCTACAATTGTTATTCACGATCCAATGCTTTCTTGGGGTGATTTTCTTTTTTGTAATGTAGTACAGTGTGTCTAAAATATATAATATTGATTTCGCACACATTTGAATCAAGGGTTACGCGATGAAGAAATTTTTATTCTATTTTGGGTGTATTTAACACACTAAGATGATACCACGAAGTGTGAAGCTTGCCTTTTTTACTATCTCATATACGATGTATAGGGAAAGCATTTTTATGGCGAATAAATTCTATCGCGAGATTGTGACACATATATTCGATATGGGTGATCCCGATTCCGAAAAAGTTGTTTCTAACCCGACGCCCATATGAGTCGAGTTTATTGTCGAACTGACTGAACATATGAGTCGAGTTTATTCGTCTTCCGTATTAAGAATAATATGAAGTTCTTGTCGATGAACGAACCGTAAACGTTTTTTTAAACTTTGACCTAAAAGTTCTATATAAATTTGTTTGTACTGCCAAACCGCGTCTCAGTAGACAAGACTACCAACGTTTCGGCCATCCTCCTGAGACCTTCTTCAGGGTATGTACTGAACTAAGTACGACAGCGACTTAGGTCTGTACGACTCTGACTTTGTCCTGAAGAAGGTCACAGCAGGATGGCCGAAACGTTGATAGATTTTTCTCTACTGAGACGCGCTTTGTCCGGGACAAATAAGTTTATATTGACTCCGGTCGCAAAACCTACATTTACATAAAAGCATTACTACACAAGTAGCTCAATGTACGTACCTTATGTAAAATTTCTCAAAAACAGCGTCTCATAATTTCTGTAAATTTTCTGTATTCAAAGTGTGATACGTATGCATTACATCTGCATATGGCATTTTGCTTGAAAAATTGGTATTGACGTAGGAAAAAATATGTCAGTCGCACTACGTCATTTAATATACCATTAGCCATACTACCTCATTTTAAGAGACTTGAAAATTATTTAGTAGTGTAGATGTACCAAGGGGAGAGAGAATGAAACTTAAGAATTATATAATACCGATAAAACAGAAAAAACGGAGAACCCACTCCGAATACAAAATTGCATGATTGTTTGCCTGCATTGAAATTACGAGTAAATTTACGTGACACGTATTACGCTATTTATTATACTAAGTTATTGCATAAGCCTCATAATAATGTTAAAAATAACATTATATTTAAAATTACCAATATAATGTGTATTATGGTTTCTCAGTACCCGGAAAACAATTAGTGTTTTAGCGTTTTCCATATATTGTTCTAGAGTGCATACTAAAACCGGACAAATTCGTCATTGCTCTGCACGAGTTCCCCACTCCACCGGGAGAATGTAGCAATTAATGGGACATCTTTTCAACACGATTCGAGCATTGTCACTGTTTGACGCAATTATTGACGGAACTACAGTAAATGAATGATCATTCTAAACAAACAATATACTAACAGATAGTCTATTCGTATTGATACGTATACGATACATATATAACCTGTTTATAATTTTATAATCGGATTAACGATACGAAATCAATAATTTAATATTCTTTCCCTTTTTGAAAGGACTAATATGACTTACAACCCTTGCTCTTCATCTGGCGAGTTTTCAGACGAAGATAAAAAACTCATATCATCCATAATGGATACGATATCTATAGCTTCACCTATACTCAACGACGTCTTGTGCAGTTTCTTCACTGAAAAGGTAAAAGTCTGTTTGTTCTCAATGCGCAGAGAGTGCGCCTCAGTAGACAAATGGAACAACCATATCCTTGCACTCGCAAAAATGTGGAAGATAAGAGCACACTGTGCTCTGTGCACCAGTGCAAGTCGAGGGCAGCTAATGGAAAACGCCATTAGATATGTGTCACGTATGTATTAATTATATGTCTATTAAATCAATCAGGAACATGTTTTCAAAAAAAATATTTTAAGACGTCCTTCAATGGCATTGTTTTATGGATATTTTATAAATTTGATGAAATCTAAATTCGTAAACAATTTGAATTAAATCTGAAGTGGAAAGAATTGTTTTCTAAAAAACACTTCTGCATGTGCACCATTTAACTTTCAGAAACTCAATAATTTATTTAATCAATTTTGTAGATGCTTTTTGAAACTGATATTGTTTGTTAAATTATTCGTGAAGTTGTGAAAAAAAATCTTTCTTTATTAATTATTTTTGCTTATAGAGAAGGCTATTCATAGCATGTGATAAAGTATGTGCAATGGTTTTTCCACCACTACATTCATACGATGAGATTTGTATACCTAGTCTGAAAGTGGATGATTTGAAACAAGAATTGAATTCCATGAATACATGCCATAGTACTTATAATTAAGAATATATTTAAATTTCAACTATCAGTCTAATATTAGATTATTTTATTATAATCTAATATATTATTATTTTATTTTAAAAATTCTATGAATTTGTGTCTTTTACGTGTTCCATTTCCCTATTGGGTAGTGAATAAGAGAAAATACACCAAACTACGGCGTCCATACACGGGAAGTGAAAGTGTACACAGAGTAAGCTAATGGGAAGGCAAGGTACCTGAGTGCTGTGGCTTCAAACACCTCTCCTAAGCCAATTTAGAGAGGAAGGACTGTAAGGCCATCATAATGCTGAAGTTGAATGTCGCAAACTCCAGAGGGAAAACGTTGCACGGGCTCTCCCTTTTGAAGGGTATGACTTTGGTGAAACGGAAGCTCGCTTCCATAATTCTACCATTTCGTGTTAACTTGTAAGTTCTCCATCCTGAAGATAATATATTAGTATATTAATGTAAGCATTATTCCTGAAAATTTTCCCCTTAATTTTTTTTCTGAAAATGCTCAATACTTGTCCAATTATTTTCCACCGTTTTACTCCCATTTTAAATGAGATCTATGCGTGATCTTTATCTTCTTCGCATTATTCGCAATTATGGGATTTATATTTGAACTCTGCCACTTTATATTACTTCTTCTTTACTCATCTTCATTTTTAGTGGTCTCAATAATTACCCCTATAGTTCTCATCGACGCCAATGCCTTTTTATTTAATCCGTAATCTTTCTTATTCTAATCAGTTACCTTCATCCTCTCATGTTTTTCCTCGTTGATTTTGTTTTCCTTTCCCCTGCTTCCTCCTAAATTAATTATCCTCCTCACTACCTTATCCCTACTTCCTCCATCTCCCGCTTGACTCTTTCCCGGCTGCAGTCATGGCTATCCCTTTTCACTCCTCTTTTCCACCATCCCCGCTGCGACATCAAAAGGGCCGAACCGTCCAATCTCCCAATTTGCTTTATTTATCTTGGGAAGAGGTCGCTCCATCATTGTGAGGCCACCTAAATATTGATGAGAGAAGGTTCCGCAGGGGAAGAGAAGGAGGGGATGCGTGCCCTCCGCGGATAACCCTCGTGCTGCCCTATGACGCAACCCTTGTCCTCGCTCCATCGCTTCCTCGATCACAGCTATCGTCTCCAGCAGCTCCAGAATCAGCTGACACATAAATATACGCCTCTCTTCTAAATGACTTCAACGACGCTTTCAGATGCTCTTCTTCCATTGTAACTAGTCGCTTTCCCATGGTTCCCATGGAATATTCTATTTTTAGGAAAATAAATCAAAATTATTAAATTCTCCCCGGGGCAAAAAAAAGACAATGTCAAACAATGAAAGAAAATACCTGTTTCATTTTTTTTTAATTTTTAAGAAAATTACAATAAAATTCAAATTTGCACTTAATTTTTATAAAAATTATTCATCCAAATACCGAATATGTATCTAATGAATTACATATCGGAGACATAATCAATGTGAAATTTAATGGTGACGCATTAGCTTTCAACAAAAATATTTATCAATTTTGGAAACATTTTCACTCCTCTTTTCCACCATCCCCGCTGGTGCCACCATCTGCGACATCAAAAGGTCCGAACCGTCCAATCTCCCATATGAAAGAAAATTTATCTATTAAACCATTTACTTGTTTTGGAGCAAAATAATACACGACAGTATTCCTGTTATGAGATTCTTACTGATAAGAAAGAAAAGGTGAAAGAGTGAAGGATGGTTCTTTTTTGTGATAATACAAGCAGAACTACCAGGCGTTGCTCCGGATTTGAAAAGAGACTTAAAACAATACATTCTGGTATTGCAACACGTGTCAACAGGTCTGGAATATTTTAGCTAGTTTTTCTGGGCGTTACCCCGGGTTCTTATATAATATTCTATATTCATATGTTAGTTGTCATATTTTTCTACTTTCGTGATGATAAATCGCGGTATTTATACTGTGAAGATAACATACAAAAATACTTAAGGTTTTCAGTATTGTATACTTGTATGTATTTAATTGCGTATTATGTTAATATCCAGGGAGAAGGAAAATAAAATTTACTCGAAAACTTCATAAACAAAACGCATGGTTAAGACTTCTGAATTTTTTTGTTCCCGCGTGAATGCTGGGTATAATGCTCGTTTAAGTGTGTCTACGAAAAACAAAGATTTCCAAAAGCCGATCGAGCCTCTTCTCAACAATGACTGGAACGTGCGTGTGAGTGAGTCACAACAATGGATCTTATAAAAGACACACCAACATGAAAACGATCTACCCTCTAAATCCACTATAGAGTAAAATATCGAAATCCAAAATCCCGTTTCTAGATTTTGTTTTTGTGGGGTTTTACGGCTCACCGACATCGAGGTCATTAGAGCCCTAAAATTTTGTACAGGAAGGGAAAATGCAGTTGAGCACTAAGGAGAGCCAACACGACTCTCCCCGCGTGTGGGACTCGCCAAATAACTCAACTATACCCACTAAAACCCTCCTGAATTACAACATATCAAAACATTAAAAAAACGAGGGAAAAAAGAGGCAAAGGATTCCTGAAACATAAAAATCGAAAACAAAGAAGATAGTAAATTTAGAAATAAATTTTCTAAAGGTAGGGAAAAAGCTGTTACGCACTGAGGAGAGTCAACATGTCTCTCCTCGCGTGTGAGACTCGCCGATTGACTGGACCATACCCACTAAAAAATCTTCCTGAATTACAATATATCCAAACATAAAAAAGAGAAACAAAAGATTCCTAGAACAATATAAAAACCGAAAACAAAGAAAAAAGTAAATTTAGAGACAGAAAAAATGAAAATTAGAGGAAAAGGGGAAAAAGATATTTAAATCCAATGTTGAGATTTAAATCCAATTTACAGTGTTACAATGCAATGTCGAGGTGCGAAAATCAAGTTGATATCTCAATCAATTCGTGGGATGTATTGAAAAAAGCGAAAATAAAAAGGACTGAAAATGGGGGATGGGGTGGATATTCTAGATCTCAAGTAAACAGTGCTGTTTTTAGTGTTTTGAAGGTCATGTGAGCAAATTTTCATCATGCTCGGATTAAAAGTGTTTCTTACATTGAATGGTTATAATTTAATTTGCAAATTATGTAAAAAGTCGAAAAGTAATAAAAATGGGGAGAGCAGGGTGGCTTTTTGAAATCTCAATTAGACAGTGCTCTTCCCAGAGTTTTGAATCTCAAGTGTGCAAATTATCACGACGCGGATCAACACTGTAGATTTTTATAAAAGACATACACACACCGCCCGAGACACTTTTCTTTATATATAGTGACTACCTCAGCAATCGTAACTTCACTAGCGTTTACTTATGAATTTTTACGTAAATAATACTTTTTAAAACATCGTTCAATTTTACTGGAAATATTGTTAATCAGTGTGGATGGTTTGTTATTTTTGGTGCATAATGTTCATAGTTTGTACTTTCTTTCCGTGTACCCACTCCTTTTTTTTATAAAAAAAATTATTTTTTAAAACCTTAATTGCTCGATGTGAAATTTATCATCGCTGCAGATGAATTTTTTAAGTTTAATAAATATTAGAACACACTATTATATTATATTCCTGAATATAAATTATTTAAATGTCTCTTCTTGCTGTTTTTTTTAAACAAGATAATACCAAATTCATGTAGGGGCAAATAAATTCGGTTTCATATTTATCATATTTATAACAAGATAGGGTAAAACTTCTTTATAGATTACTTTTATTGTTTTGCTCTTTAGCTTTATATTCAGCAAATACTTATTTTTGAACATGTAATACACAATTATTTTTTAATTTTCTATTTTTTATTGTAGTATTTGCGAATGGGAAAAGTAGCGTGCTATTAAAGCTTATCTACATGGAGCGATAGCAGGTGGGTGTTGAGTGATAGGCTATTATTAGTAGGTGGGCTGCTTAGCTAGGTTTACGAACAACTTGGCCCACGTGGAGGGTTAGTAGGAGTTGACAATGTTTTTTTTTTGTGGGGCTTTACGGCTCGTCGACATCGAGGTCATTAGAGACCTAAAATTTTGTACAGGTAGGGAAAATGCAGTTACGCCTAAGGAGAACCAATATGACTCTCCCCGCGTATGGGACTCACCGAACGAATCAACCATATCCACTAAAAATCCTCCTGAATTACAATATATCAAGAGGAAAATGAAAGATACCCCAGCCCTAACAGCGTCGGGATCAAAAAGAGCAAGAGGTGACCAAGGGAGGTCAGGAAAGAGAAAGGAAGGAGCCTAGACAAGTAAGTGGAAGTAATGCCAGACTCAGCTCGGGGCCCCGTGTTTGCCAAACACGTACTTACTAGATGTAGGTTCCCTGGGAGGGACAATAATAGTAAGAGTTATTGATACTAGGAGGATAGAGGAAGAAGGGTTCGCTTTTCAGTAGTCACAGCTATATGGCCTGGGAACTTATGTGAAAAGCTACAATTTGTTTCTGGTCAATTCTAGGGGATGAGCTAGAACGCTTCCATCTGAGCCACGGAGCTTCGTCATCATGATTAAAAAGTTGATTAGACATTTACTAATGTTGTATCAATAATATGAATACGACCAAACAGAAGACATAAATTTTTAATATTTTTTGAAAAAGAAACACTTTTCACGAACAGTTTACATGTTTTTTTTCCTTGCCATAATTTTAAAATGTCACAACTAATTTCTTAATAGCAAAATATTAATTGTGAATTTGAAAATTTATATCAATGGCAACCAAAACTTTTATTTTGACTTCATGTATTAGTGAGTTTAATTTCCAAAATCAATGAAAATTTATGTCTCCTGGAATGATACTTAAATTATTGGAAAATAAGTTTCTTTCTGTTTTTTATCCTGAAGTAGTATAATTTTTTTCAAAATATTATGGCAATGAATTTTTCCTAGCAGAAATTCAGGTACAAATTAATGGATGCATTGATCGCGTAAAGTGATGCCTCAGACTAACACCTGTGCAGAAGAAAGGACAGTAAACAAAATAACCCTTTCTACATCAGCAAAATGTATCATAGCTACTTCGTATGCCAATTAAAGAATAATCCCTATATATCATTTAAAAGTATTTTGTTAGATTATTACTAATAACTAATATTTTTGAATTCTTATTACCAAAATCATAGAAATTATTTTAAATATGGGTGATTATTTCAGCTCCCAGGGGCTCTTGGGGAAATGTTCTTAGAAGATTTGAGCACAGAAGTTCCTGCACATTCCATTCATGCATCAGCTTTCAATTTCATGGCAATCCATTCGTCAGTATTTGCTGTAACTTACAATTTTTTTTTCACTTCATGAGATCCGCCGTATCGGGGATGACTATATTCGTATTCACGGAATAAAAGAAGATAAAGTAAAAAATAATTCGTTATTTTACGTAGTAAAAATAACAAATATGAAATATTAATTTATTTGGAGAACATTGATTGACGAACAACAAGTTATTCTCTGTATGTGCTGCAATAAATAAAAGATAAGGTATTCCTATATTTTGATATTCTTATTCTTGGTCAAATGAATAAAACCAACATCAACACATTTTGTATTGCAAGGAATAACTAATTTGAATAAAACTTGTAGTGGAACTCACATACAAATGTGCACTAGAAGGCTGCGAAGAAAATTCAAAATGTGTGGGTTTTGAACAGAAAATTGTAACACCGTGAACATTTGTCAAGTTATACATCGATATTAATAATAGTAATAATATTCATCTCTAGGAATCTACATATGCATATCGAATGAGATATGAGTGTACAAAATGTTTTCTACAGTTAATCTGAGGGCGTTTTGAGTGCCAAACACAATGCTGTTGGCGCTGTTTGCTGTGAAACTGAAGATATAAATTTGAACATAAGAGATATAAAAATCGGTGAAAATGGAATAGTAGTAATTGCTACTCGACCTTTTGACAACATCAAGGCAGCTACTTCGCATATCTGGGAATAAAATATGATTTTACCATACTATATTTGTCTTTACAAATAAATATCAGATGAGGATGTAAGATAAGGACGCTTGCTTCGTCTACTCCACTGATTGCCAATGTATAGTAGTGTCACTGTAATGACGTTTCTCACAATGTTAATTCAACCGTATGTCGATTGATGTAACAATGATGATAATATCCACGTAAATCTATTTTGCGTGATGTGATAGTTACATATCGTGTAACATGTTTCACTTCATAACTTACGAAGTAATGAAAGCGCGTGTGTGGCAATGTGGCTAATCACCCGCACAATAATAATCTCTGGGTATCGCAACATTGGGTGAGGTGCGAATATGATAATTTTAATACATTATCCCTGCCTGACGTTACGTAAAAAGTGTATTATTGACTGCTATCACTCGATGTCTGACAATTGAAGGGGTGAGTTGATGAAGGAGGTATGTAACTTTTTTTCAAATTGAGTTAGGGATGAAAAAGGTATGAGTTGGCCTGTTTTTTGGTACTTGAAATAACTCTCTAGGAGCCTTATTAAGCTAGATACTAGTGTAATGGAGGGGGTATGGGACAAAGTATATTTCTTATGGAAGAAGGATGTATGTAACATAAATTACTACATACAACCTCCTTCCTGCAGTCATTTCATTTTACCAAATATATCTCTAGTGGATAAAGGAGCTATGTGACGTAAAATACCATATACCTCCCTCTTATGTACCATATACCTAAAGTATGTGCAAAATATATTTTATTTTTTAAACTCCTATTTAAACAAAAATTCAAACTGAATAAAATTTTTACCACTTATAGGAATAGAATATTTCAGTAAGAACTTAAAAAAAATAACAAAAAAGTACCGCAATAACAACTTTAAGACTAAATATCTCAAAACACTGGTTGTTACATAACCCCTTCATACACTCATTCCTTCAATTATTAGATATTCCTTCAAACCCAAAAAAGTATAGTTTGTATTATACCAGGAATAAGAATATCACAATGAAATAAAACATTTTCTTTTGTAACAACGTAAATAACTTGAGCTCATCCGTAGAAGTACGGTTAGAGAATAACTCTTTATTCTTTGTTCGTCAAACAACAGAATAACTTTTTATTCGTCAAAATTTACCACCTCCCACAAGGTTCAGTTCTTGCTCCTCTTTTATTCAACTTGTACACATCAGACTTACTTGAAACAAAATCCCAGAAGTTCATGAATGCTGATGACCTCGCCTTAGCAATCCAACACATGTCAATGGAACAAAGTGAAGAGGACCTATCAGAAGACCTCTCGTGACTCGGCGATTATTTCTCCGAGTGGCGACTCAAACCTAACTGCTCCAAGACGGAGACAACATGCTTCCATTTGAACATCCCACTTGGAAACAAGAATTTAAAAGTACATTTTAATGGTACCCTTCTTCGTAATAATCAGACACCGAAGTACCTGGAAATCACTTTGGACGGAACTCTGTCTTACAAACAACACCTGAAACATCTGGCTGGTAAACTAAAAACCAGGAATAACATCATTCAGAAGCTGCATGGAACTACATGGGGAACCTCCGCAGACACCCTTAGATGCTCTTCCTTAAGCCTCCCACGTACTGGCTCCCAGCCCTTAGCCACATAACCCCTGCAAATCTTCACCGATAGGATGCTTTGGTTCGCGAGCATAGAAAGATCAACGGTAACTCTAGTCTTCCAATACAAAAGGACATCCTTATTGCCACAGGAAACAGAAGGCTCAATTCACGAAACCCTCCTGGAGCAACAGCCCAACATCTGGAACGAGAGAACTTCCACATTGAAACAATGTGGATACAGAAATGGAAAGAAGAAACATCCCCTGCTCTTCACGACTTCCTGGACACAAAGAAGAAGGCTCCTGAAATCGAGCTTCCACGAAGAACTTGGACGGCTTTAAACCGACCAAACATGGGAGATGTGCTGACCTTCTGTTCAAATGGGGAAAAATACAATCATCGTCATGTGATTGTGGTGCGAATCGACAAGCCATACAGCACATTGTGACTGAGTTGCCCTCAACGTCTCTACGTAGGATATATTGGTGATTTTTTATTAGCTACTCCATCCGCACTTGAGTGGATAAATCAATATAATATTAAATTGTAGTGTAAATAAACCATACGATAAATCAATACGTCAAATAAAAGAATAATTCGTCTTTAGTCATTCAATGTTCAACAAATAAAAAAACTGCATTTGTTCCTTGTGTGCGTCAAATAAATGAATATTTTTATTCGGTCCTTCATAACGTAAAATAATGTATTATTTTAATTTATGATTATATTATTTCTCTAAGAATGAATGGTTATGATTTTGGGCAACCCTGCGGTCTATGGACAGAACAACTGTCAGTCATACTGCTTGTTCGTCTTCAACTGTTTTTATTATGAGCATACTTAATTTTAAGAATGGTGACCGCACGTCCCCTTTTGAAAGGGATATATCGTTTTGTTATTTGTTTACGTTTTGTACCTTTCCATCTTTTCAAAGGGAAGAACAATTTTCCTCATATTTTATCAAAATCAATTTACTTTCACTACCTCAGAGTTCCTTTCAACAATTATGTTTTATCGTTAAAATACAATATGGTGGTTTAAAAATTCCGAATATTTTTTATTATTGAGTGTCAGAGAAGCGAAGTGAAGTTAGATGAGACGAAGTACTGACACGATGAAGGAAATTCAAATAGTTATACAAAAATGTGCACATACGTCAACTTATAACTATTGTTCAGACATTTTTCAAATATCTGACCATTAGCCAAGTGAACAGTCTGTGGACTATATGTTCTTTGTGCCAATTGAGTGACGTATCTCGATTTGTGCTTCTATGAACTTTATTCCCGCCAGAACAGCGTCAAATAGCCTGTCATGACGAATAAGATGAGCGATCGATACACGATCGGCCTGTGACGTCACGCTATCGATCGATCCAGTGAACCAGAGCTAGCGTGCGAGCCCTTCGCCACTACGAGGTAGCCTCCGACGATCGACAGCTCTCGTTTACTGCAATTCATTCGACGAGTCATCATCACTTCTTACTTGGCACCAGCGCGCGAACAACGCGCTTATCCGAAGCGAGCCCCGACATAGGGACACTCGCTCACTTGCCACAACTCACGAGTGCAGTTATCATCATATCATCACTTCTTATCTGGCGCCATGCCACAACGTCTAAAGTCAGATATCCTAACCGCGCCTGCATTAGCGGCCTACGAGGATACCTTGACCGTAACACGTAACCGGTTTACGAGACAACTTCGCAGTCAAATCTTTCCACACACCGCAGCATAATAGGCCGCGAACTGCACTCCAGCCGTTCAACTCAAAATCATCAACCCAACGTCATCCAAGCTGAATCTCTGAAGAATCCTATCGTCTCACCTCATCCCAGTATCTCACCAGAATTTCAGCTTTGTATTCTTTCATTACTATCAACTTTCATGTTTCATGTCATTAAACTGTTTTGTTGGCAGTCCAGTGTTCAGTCACACATCTAGCTTTCTCGTTTTCTGTAATTTGTCTATTTATTATTGGTCCTTCGAACCTCATCCTAACTGTACACGGAATTTCAACTAAAATTTCTGTATAAACTTATTAACTGTGGAATTTGCTATGAAAGTTTGAATCGTTCTAGAAATACTGTTGGTATGTTTTAGAACGTTTCTCTCTCTCTATCTAAACAGTGTTAACAACGATTATTCTTGACTCACATTCAACACATTTTCGGGGAAATGTTTGTATCGAAACTATTTTTAAACCTACAAAACATTGCCACCCTAATTTCGAATCGTTTTCAAAAAGTATTCTGTGGTCTCTCACTGACTAGTTTCATTTAATCCTCAGTTGCTCGAACACAAGAACCGGGGAGGGGGTAAATTAATTTTGTCATGCTCCTGTTTACGACAAGTTTACAGCATCCATCGACTACTTTACAGAAACCTTTTGTCCGTCGATTAGCTCTACCAAGATTCAGATTATCTTTGTAATCAAGAGCTCCAGTTGCTTGAGGTAACACCAGTGATGACATATTTCCAATCAAGTTAACAGCACATACTCCTTTTGATAAACTAACTCTCAACAAGTCGTGAAATGTGTTCCTTAAGGTACGTTTAAACTTGTTTACATGTATGAGCGTCTTGTATGTGATACACGTATACGCACCTTCTCGAAGGTTTGCAATTTGAATGAGCTCAGACACTTCTACCTCATACATGTATACGCCAGCGTTTACACTATGCGATTTGTGTCGGGGAATTCTTGGGATATTGCGGGGGAAGAACACAGACTGATACTCTAATCTACTAAAGACATAAAGTAACCTAAACTTAAATGGTTAATTTAAAATGCACTACTCAATACTTAAGATAACAGGAGTCAATAGACTATGAGGACAACGCGTAACAACAATGACATAACCCTCAAAAGCACAGCTAGAATGTATACAAGCATGGCGGAGCTGGCCCTGGGTTCTGCGCATGCGCATAGGCGTTTGCGGCTTGTATGAGCATACATGTATATCTGAATGAAGCTCATACAAAAGTATCGGGATTTGTCTGAGGACCTGTTGCGCGACATGTTCAAGAGTAACTATGTGGCACTACCTCATACAAAGTGGGAAACTCAATTGAGGCAAGTCGCTCATACATGTATACAAGAGTAAACGTACCTTTACAAATGATCCCAATAACGTTCCTCGAGAAACTCCATTCGTACTTAATCTAATATTAAGTTTGCGAACTGGATTGGCAGACGCCAAGAATGTTTTTCAAAAAATAATTAGAACTCAACTCAAAACAGGGTGCACATGTCCATGTGCGAACCATATGATCTCACTCGTCAGTCCACCGTACTCCCTCCTCCGCCCAACCGGTGCTACCCAGTGACAGGTAATGATGAGAGCCACAGCTAATCATCTCTCCTCTCTCTAAAATCAAGTGTGTAACCTTGAGCGTCAGCTGACGCGACCCGGTCTTGTGGTGTGGAGAGAGTGAGAGAGAGAGAGAGATCTTCGAAACTAACTTTTAGGTGCGAAGCCCGAATCGCGTCGTAACATAGCTGGGCAAATCTGCCGTGTCGATTTATTAAACCGGATTCAGTCACACTTAGTATGATACTGGAGGTTTGTTCGAAATTAGGGCTTTCTTTTTCTTTATCATTGTTCAAATCTATGTTTTTGTATTACAGGTCTGTATTGTTGAAATAAATTCTTTAAACTCAGGGGAGTCCTTAAACAAGAACCTCCAGATCCTCCGACATCATTACTGTGTCTACGACTATTGTAGCTCAAGTTCAATTTCTTTGTGTGAAGAGTTATATTTTGTCTACAACATAGTTCTATGAGATCTCTTACAAGTCAAATAGCTTCAAAAAAGTTGTAGGTTCTTATCCGTTATTTCAAAAGTCCTCGTACTTTGAGTATCATTTGGCAATACACCTCCAAATTGTATTGTCTTGATAAGGCGTGTCAAAGAGTTAACATCAGTTACTCTCCATGCAACTGGTTTGTATCAGAGCTTCAAAATGAATTTACAAAATCCCGCCAGGCGGGAAAGGATTAAGTCCCATGTAGTAAGATAAACAAGCTTAATTATATTTTTTTCCCAAAATCTGATGAAAAAGCATTGTTCTGTTTCTATAAAGTATGCTTTTTCGCCACAAAAACGCTAGTGTTGCTGAATGTCTCCGTTTATTGTCTAGAATAGCGCTGTCCAACTTATCTTAGCCCGTAACACATTTTCTATTCTCTTGCGATCGATCGGACTGGCATGGGAAGGGGTTCGGTACAATGTTGCCTGGCGAATAAAACTAATGGGTTATATTTACATATGCGTTACGCGATATTTTGATTTTCTTCGACAAATTTACATTAATTCTAGCAGGAAAAAATAATTAGCTTATTTCTTTGTCTTTAAAAAGTATGTTTAATACTTAGTATTATAATAAAATGTTTTCATAGTGTAATGAATGACGGGGTAATTCCGAACACAATTTTCTATTTTCTCTCACCGGACATGCCACATAAAATATTCTGACAGCATAGATTTTCTCATTTATTTATCACCAAAACGTTTCCTTGTCTTCCACAATTGTCATTGCAAGGATCAAATAACACAAAATTGTGGTCCCGAACGTGTCATGAAAATTATATGTAAAAGGTGATATAGCTCCCTTGTCGAAAAATTTTTTTCGCGGCCTACATGTGGCCGTGGGTCACCAGTTGGACTAGAAGATTCTGATCTCCGTAAACACTTAGGTGCTGATTGGTAGAGGACATTTTATCCATGTGTTGCAGTTATCTTTTGGATTTATATTTTTACCCGTTTTGAACGTTTTTGTTTTTTAATTTTAAAATATTATTGTTAATAAGTATTTAGTTTATTTCAATGCTCTGCAGGACAAAAATTAATTTGCATGTCTGTTCTGTGGTTTAAAGAATGAGGGACTTGTTAAGTCCCTTCACGCTTATAGCATTCGAACTCCTTTACGATAGGCTATGGTGCAGATGTTGAGAGATGAAGAAATATTTGGTGTACGTATTGGTTTACTTCTTGACCTTGAGACATCTTATTATATATGAGGATATAAACTGTGGTATCGAACTAATATGTCACGCTAAATTTAAAATTTTGACGTTTACCAAGGGAAAATGGGAAATGAAGAAAAGAAAAATCGTTTCTAACAAGGCAATAGCGTAGTACAAATATTGACTTGACGAAGGAAATGTAGTGACGATGGACAATCATTTCTCATCACTTCATTATTCGATCACTTAAAATCAAGACGTTTACCTTTATGGAATCATCCATCCAACAGAACCGCATACCCAAGTTTACGTCCCATTTACGTAACTGGACGGAGCAAATCTCACCAAAAAAAAGGATCATTTTTAGAGCAATACGAGATGTATTGTCGATTTTCTATTGTGTCATCCTTCTCCTTTACCTTTCTGAGATAACAGCAATTAAAATTACGTAAAGAAAAGAAGCTACTAGACTAATTTACGTGGAATGAATGTTACTTGACTATTTGAGTCGTAACAAATCAAAACTCTGTCGCGTCATACCATGCTGGAGAATAGTTAATGCTAAATATGAAACAGAGTGAAACTTTCCTACACCTAGAAGATGGCGGAAAGTAGTAACTGCCATACTTTTCAGGCCAATGAAATAATCTCGCTAAATTAACGTAAAACTTCAAATATCTATATAGAATAACAGTTAAGTTTATTTTCTGTCTGTTTAATTTATTTTAATTCAATATTGTCAGTTAGTTCTTTGAACATTAAATTGTTACTATTATCTACTTTGAAAATTGTTACCGTCCCTACTTCTACTAGCCATACCCACATATGTAGTGTACATACACATATTTGTAATTATGACAATAATCCTTATAACCATGAATTCATACACAACGATTTTGGCGATAGTATCGATATTACAACAAGTTCAAACTCCCACTTGGAAATTCAATTGCCACATGGTTAAAGTCTCTGCCTCAATACGCAAAAAAAAAATTCCCATCGAGTCTGTAGAAGACATAGGTCGGTACGAGGAAGCTTCATATAGTGGTTTGTCTCCTTTCCTAATTAGTAGTCTCTATGAACTATGAACGGGGCTATACAAACAAATAGGATGAAGCGGAGAGTGTCTTCAGAATAAGACGGAATATGAAAATGACAATACTCAGAATCTCGATGATATGTCCATTTTTCATTCGAATTCTTCGAAATTCGACAACATAACAGTTTTTTGGCGACACCCTATCGTATTTTTCTGAAGTCACGACATTTATTTATAAATATCCAATTTTGTTTTCTTATCACAAAAATTATCAACCAATTGAAAATAAAAATTATTGAAAGTTGATCAGTCAGCTTGGTAAAACATTCCGGGAAGATTAGTATTGAACACAATCATATCGAGAGAAATATAGTTTAAGTTGATTTCGCGAATAAAAATTAACCTAAACTATATTAAGTAAAATGATATTCAAGGAAAGAGACATTATGTCCTTTTCTAGGTTACAGATGATATACTGTAAGAGAAAGTTTCTTTTATATGAATGTATGATATTGCACCAGTTTCGTATACAAACCTAAATATATCAATATTTACTCTTATATATAAATCGTTTCTGAATGTAGTGACAGCGATCGGGAATCAAAAGTGGGGGTGGGGGGCACAAAAAATTGACAATTTTCATTAACATGACATTTTCTGCATTTTTCCACTAAGTGTGATTTAAATAATGAGATAAATCAAAGGAAAGACATTTGATGATTGCCACATCAAGGATGGTGTAGTTTTTTTATAATTCCAAGAGTTAGACGGTTAAAATGACATTTTTATCTTTTCTTAAGAAAGTGGGGGGCGGCTGCTTCCCCCCAACCCCACGCCCCACTAATCGCCGCCACTGTCTATATGAAACTATTTTCTCGAGCAACAGATTTTTGTGCAAAATCCTCCATGCAAAACGAGACAGACTTGTACCTCTACAGTACAAATGCCACGGATGCTGCAGAATATTCACCACTGCGAGTTACTAAGTGTTGTGATGTGTCATTAATCACACCAAGCAAGACCAAAATAACAACAGTGCAGGGCCATTAAAAATCGTATGATACGCAAACATAATAAATTACACGTCACATGAAACCATTGTTTAGAAAGCGAATTTTTGTTACACCGAGTCGTAATCCTTGAATTCCGAGAGAAAGTGTCACGCAGCAAATGCCAGGAACAAATGCCAGAAATAAAAGAATTCATCACATCGTTTTCACTTTAAAAGTTTCTGAATATTTTACCGTATTTTTCGAGGGATTTAAGTTATTTTTATTTTATAAACAATCTCTCGTCAACAAGCAGTTTTCTAAATAGAAGCGTTTTTAGTTCATAATTGTACTGCAAGCATTATTAAATTGAGAGGAGAAATAAAATGTAACTGAAACTTGATGCATGTAAGTTTTCATAAGATTGTGAATAGAATATCTTTTTTAGCTGATTGAATAATAGCTTAATTTATTAATCCATCAATTGATCACCTGGCTATGAAATATTTCTACAGTTAGAAGGAAAAATGAAAACTCATGTAAAAAAGAAAAACTTATCCTTCTGATTATATCAGCTGGAGACCTGTGAAACAGAATGATCAAATTGGGACTTCATTCCCTCCGACAACAAAGTGACTCAATAAAACGGCGTTTATCTTTTATAAAAATTAACAATAATGAAGGATGTGGTTCGGGAGACAACTCTACTCGGAATTGGACGCCAGTGACACATATTACGATGGTTTGGCCGTCATCATGGGGCTGATACTGATGGGGAGAGGCGTAGGTCATTAGCATTCCCGGAGTGTTCCATACCAGTCTTTCCCTCTGCACCGTGGCAGAAGATACCTTTGACACACCACGCGGCGTACCATGCAAATTAAATAAACAAATTAGGTTCAGCGCCTCTGCGAAGACAGCTCAGACATCCATTTCTTCAACAAGAAAATAGCGAACTACTCTACAATTTAAGGAACATCGGTACAAACAACACTATTTCCACAAAGGAGATTTTTCAGGAAACAGAAATCCGTGTAATCGAATCATTTAAATTCTTAGGAAATATACCCTTTAAAAGTATAATATTTTGTTACCAACCAATAGTCAAAGAGCTCCTTAACTACACAAGCCAGGTAATACCAAAATTAAGGAAAAATAATGTACACAATTCGCCTTTCTTTTATCAGAATCACATATTGCGGAGAGTATTTTAAAAAGAAAATAAATATTTTTGATGATTGAAGTTTATTTATGAGATTATACACTTTGAGTACAAGTAAGGCAATATGAATGAGGGAAAAATACTTTTGAATAATTGGAAATTGTCTCATTTGAACATACACTCCTCATTTAATATAATAGACATCTATACACAAATCCAGTACTCAATACACAAAAAACACAAACGTATATTTATATTACGGGCCGAATCAACTAACATTTCAATTTTTTTAAAAAAATTGATAGTTTTTTATATTAACAGCATGGTTGTTAATAAAACGGTCACGGTGGACTTCAAAGAAAAACGAAAACTTGATACATTTTCTTAAAAAACACAGGATTCCTGAAATTGACAAAAAATGCACTTGGACATTTTGTATTATAATAAAAATTATACTCACTAATTCATATATTGAACCCGAGAAATATGTTTACTATTTTGAAGAAATGGGGTGAGAATTATTCAAGTTCTTCAAGACAGACTTTGAAAACCCTTCTATCATCAGGGTAATCATCTGAATAATTTGTATTTCCAATTTTTTTGACACTTTTGTGGATAAATGGTTCATATTGTATTTATTCAACATTCCGCGCCCAATTTATTTAATTTTTCAATGTTTCTTATAATATGGGTTTTTAAAGTATTCCTGATCTAAGATCAATTCTTGGTTCCATTCTCTTCAGGTAATTTTTAAAGGAAAACATCTTACTATGGTTTTTTGTTAAGATACTTGTTATAAGAGAGTAACTGTTATATTTCTTCTTCTTCGATATGCCTCTTCCTCTATCGCTCCATTGTTTCTTTTTTCGTCTCCACTGACTCCTGAACCCGTACTACATCCGCACTTGATCCACTCTCTGCACCGCACTGTACGTCACCCCCATCATTCGTCTGAGCACAGGTGAACTCCGTTGCGTGAATTAGTAAATGTTTCCATTACCAGAAATTTGGTTTCAGATTGCAATATCAATTTCTATTAGAGCACAGTATATTTCAAATACAAATATCTCTATGAGGTATTTACCGCTGCTCACAAGCTGTCACACGATGGAAAAGGAGGCCAAGAGACAAAAGACCTGAATTGGTATATTGTGTAACAAAACCCCCAAAATGTGTATTTATTCAATTATTATTTTACAATAAAAATGCTTTGGTATTTTTTGTATATCCCATGATTGGTATCTTCCTTTTCTCAACCAAAGAGTTTGACTGGATCACATTCCGACATTAATGAAGGAATGAACTTTATTTTATTTATCCTTGAGAATGATGGCATCAGAAGCCGTGTTAATAGTTGTAGTTGAACATTTCTTTTTAACTACTTCATGAGTACGCTACTAATTTGCATATAGCAAATATGTGCATATAGTAAGCTTTGTTTCTACTGTAGCAATCCTTATATGCATGCCGTTCGTTACTCATTGGTGTATTGGGAAGGGGAAATATATTATTTTTCAATAGTATTTTAGTTAAACAATGTAAGTTGAAAAGTAAGGAAATTTTAGGTGAAATTTAAAATGTGTTTAGTATAAACGCCCAGAGTCAATGTGCGTTGGGTTGTCGATTTTGTAGAGCTAATTAACACATAATGATTCATTTACGCATGAAAGAGTTTAACATGAATTCAAATATTGTGTTATTAGAATTCGACGTGTGGTAGTACCATCGTGTATTGCATCTTCTTTAGCCGACTCTTCGTCAGTTGAGCTAACAGCCTTTGAAAAACCTCCTGACGACGTCATTGACATTCACACGGCTTCCTCAGGGTCGGTGGCATCTGGACTCGACTCCCCATTTGCGCTCCATGATCCTCTTTCCCACAGGCAACAGAGGTCTCATTGAAACCCACTTCAATTAACCAAATTGGGACAGAATCCGCGGGCTTTCAAGAGACTATATCTCATGTTTCCCTACTTGGTTCTATTAATTTATTTGACATTATTAATAAAAATGAGGCAGATTCATTTGTCTTACACTTTGCTGATGAGACGTTTATTAAACGAAGGTTTTCTTCGATATTCCACACTGATAATGAGTACAGCACTGATGGTGTTCGATTAAGCACCCAATTAATTGGTATTTATAAATCTTCCTCAACAATTCAAGACTAAATGTATAACATGAATGTCAAAAAAGTTCTTTACCAAAATCAAAGACGTAAAGCATTTAGTAGGAAAACTTTCAACAAAAATCAAATTCGCCACTGCCCTCGAACCCTTGATCGGAATTGATGGGATGGTCTCTTGTTTCCAGAGAGTAACCTAGTTTATTATCCTCCATGCGATCATAGTTGCAACTGTTTATTTATTTATTTTTTGAAAGTAAATTTATTTATTTCCTTGTTTATTGGTCAAAGAGACGGAATCGCCAGGTATAACTAAACATCCCATTTAGTCAATACATTAAAAAATTTCTATACTTAAATTGCTTGTTAAGAATTTTGTCATAAAGTTGATTTCTTTTACTTTTTTATACTTAAAAAACTCATCCAGAGTATAAATAATTACTTTTAAATTACTTTCAACATATTTTTGCTCCATAGAAATAATTATTTCAAAACATAGAAAATAATAGTTTTGGTAGAAACTTCGTGAGCTGACACGACAAAAATATGTTCTTCCTCTTGCAGTGAGATAGGTAAGCAAAACCATGAAAACATAATCACAGTTGCATAACATTTTTCTTTATGTGCATCATGGGAACGATGTATAGGATTTGTTGAAATTGGACGAAACAGATTTTATTTTCGGTCTTCACGAAAGAAATCAAAACATATTGACAAAACTATGGCCCATTAATATTTTTCTTTATTGTTATTCACACAACTTAACTCGTGGATATCTCGATAAGTATCACAGTATCCGACTTACAATTCAATACTGACTTAAGATAGAAAAATTAAAATTCATTCAAAAAATTAACCGGTCAACGTATTCACAAAATTAAGCGACAAACCTTCAATTACCCTCCCGCGTTACAATATGATTTCTGATACAGAAAATATCATCAAAAATCTTATTATTAATTTTTTCTGGAGCTTTCCTGAAAGCAACTTTGATTGTGAAAACTATAAAACTGTTTTCAAGTGCATGAAATAAATCGCGGTCTTCACGATTAATGTTCCTAAAGAAATATCTTCAAACCACTTGGCATTCAACCATTCTAAGCACACGTATGAATATCATTTCAGTCCTAAGCTGTGAGGATGGATTTGGGGCTGGGTTTACACCCACCATGCGAAGCAAGAGATGGTACCGAAACTGGAGTGCAATAAAACAGATCATTCATTCGTATGCTTTAATCAGTAACGTAGTCTCTCTGCAGAATTGTTCATCTTATCATCGGTGCGTTTTCATGGGAAAATTTTATTTGTTTTACAAGTATTTCGTTTTTCACTGAGTTTGGACTTCACTTTCCGAAAGAAGTACATCTTAATGAAAACACAAAAATACTTTTTGAAAAGTAAACTTCTTTTCTCTTTTCTCACAATATTTTACTGTTCTTTACGGTAAAAGAGTGAAAACCAATTTCTTCCAACATTGGTTTATTATTCTCTCCGAGGTCCTTTGCAGTTTGTAACTCCTTTTTATATTTATATAATTTTTTATTTATTATGTACCCTTATATATAATTTATATTTATGTTCCAATACTTAAAGGTGTTTCATAATAAGATAGAGTACTATTTTCCCTTCGACAGCGTATATCCTCTACTCACAATCAAAAGTATGCACTGACTATGAGCAGATATTTGTAAAGAACTTAAGTAATAGAAATAAGACGCAAAGTACATACACCACAAACATCTACGCATCACTTACCACAATACACGTCCAAAACCTGTGCACAAAACGTTCCTCTCCCTCCCACTTCTCAACGGCAACCTACAACGATTTATGGGCGGCGCCTGTCGAACGCGCAAGTCCACTTTTCTATGATCGTAAAATTTACCGTATTTCTTCTTTATATGATTACGGTCCTATAAAAGCACAGGGAGGGTACAGATTTATTTATAAGGGAAAACGTTTCTGGAGCGAAGGAGGGCTGGAGGAGTAACGCGCCGGCGCAGCGATACGGAGGGTGAAATACTGCTCAACATGATCGCCGCTTCTCTCCGAAAGGACCTCCAGCAGTGACCAACTGGTCGACGTAGGCTAGGATCGCAAGGCTGCAGCTACTGCAGAGAGAGGGAGAGGGAGAAAGAGAGAGAGAGAGTTACTCTTTGTGGAACGAGAAAGGGATGCTTAGTAACAAAGATCCACTCAGCATAACTACATCTACTTACTTGCACTCAATGACACTTGTTGGATTCACTTGACTCACTTCGTTCAGTAACAAATTTAGTAGTAATCGAACTAATATCGTGCTAAAAATCTACTCACAGTCATAATAAATACTAAATAATTATTTAGATCCACCATTATTATCGTATAAAGTTATAAAATTTAACAACTTTTATGGACAATGATTGTATTGAATCACACGTTGAAGCCAAGATTTAGGGTTTATTTACGAAAACACCTGATGGAAATTGCATATTTTCGTTGTAAACAATTTTACATATTCAATGCCGTGCTTGTGATGTGATGAGGTACAGACCATCAGGCTGATTCTTGCGCCTAGCTGATTTGGGCGAAGGTATTGGGAAGGAGAGGACGAAGAGTAAGGAATCCAACAGACATCGGTCGAGTTCGTGAATACCTCACTCAGATTTACCTTGCTGGCCATCATCTCGCACTGAGAAGAGCTTAGGGAGAAAAACGGTACCACGGTGGAATGTGGATTAATTAACGATCCTATAATAAAACTAAAAATTTAAAAAGAAGTAATTATTTTCTGCAGTCAGGTACAATGGTAGGTAAGGTTGATTTATAGGCTTGATTTTCATTTATCAGCAGATATAACTTTAGAATAGAAATGTTTTTGATATTTAATATCTAGGTGATATGAGACCTCCAGGTAGTTTGGTATCAAAATTGACTTTTAGATATTTGACTAACTTACAAATGGGAGTGGGTGTCCAGTGGACAATATTATTTTTTCATGGAAGTGAGTCGGATTTTTCCTTAGGGTAGTGAACCTAGTGATAGGAAATGTCAAGTACAATTTGTAAATTAGAAATAGACGATGTTAGAATATGAATAAGGCTGTGTCATTGGCATGTGGCGTTGGCATTGCTTGTAAGATTTCTGAAAGGTCTAAGATAAAGATATTGAAGAGTGAATGAGTTCTATGTATAAACCAACATACACACAAATATTATTTAGTAAATAAAAATGAATTACAATAGACAATTCTCAAAATATACCACTATGAATCTGTTCTAAAAATATACTAGAGAATTTATCTGTATCTGTAATCCAATTTAGGTTATCCTGTGTTATTCTTGTATGGCATTTTAAGTATGTATGTTTTATAATAATCAAAGAGTCTTCATATTTTCCCAGTCCAACAGACTATATTCGAATATATATTTTGCGTTAACTTAGTAGGAAACCTCCCTCTCTCTTTTTTCGTATGTAGCACGCGTTACATGTTTTACAGTTTGTTAAGGTGGTTTCATTTCACTCGTCACATTCTTCATAATTAGTACATGCATCAGTAATTCTTCATTAAGTTTTAAAATTTAATATTTGCCATCCCAATAGGAGGTAGTTGAAAATCACGTGATAAAAGAGTAAAATAATTGTAAGCATTATAAATTGCTTTCGCTAACTCATTACGCGAAGTTATCACGAATAGGTTCTAAATCGAAAATAAGTACGTTATAAAATACAAACGTTATGGAATCCAATTATTTATATATGGAAATAATTGGATTTTACATAACGAAAATCAAATGACACTTCTATCTTCAACAATAAAAAAGTTTTGAAGTCAATGAGAAACAGAAAATTAAACACATGAAGGTCACTCTTATTGGACGAAACAGTTTCAGTAATCACCTTCCTCAGTTACGTAGATTATCTACTAAATTATTTAAGTCACAAGATTATCTAATAAATGAATTATGTTTATTTATTATTCCATTGTTTCTCAACAGTTTAAATTGTTTTCTTATCATTACTTCGAGGTTATTATAAGTTCTTTACAAATTCTTTTTAGAATGATAGATTAAACGTCGTTTGAATGTTGCTCATAGTTTAATGTTATAAAGCTTTTTCGGCTGCATAGCAGCCATCCAACATACAAACGACGTTTAATTTATCGTTCTTTGATAATATTGCTAACGCTCCACAATTACCAAGTAAATTCTTTTTAGCAATTTAGACGTGAAATACAACAACTTTACGTCTACTCGACGGATAAAAGTTACAGAAGTTAAAGTAAATGACTTTAAGATATTCTACAAGAGATTTGTGCATCTGGAGCATACTCGGACATCATTCACAAGTAGCACTCATAACAAGTAGTATTTCTTGTTCCATGTTTACTACCATTTTAATGAAAAATATTCGTAAACTGCCATGATATTATTGTTTCTTTCTTACTTTTTACGTGTACATATGATTTTTTTTCTGTTTATAATCAAGCACCTACTATGATCACTTCTCTTAATTTTAAAGAGAAATACAAACACAAATCACTAATCGTCATATATTCAAAATACAATCTGTGAAAGTTATGTGGTTCCCATCTCGAAGTATTAAAAAACTCGTTTTCAAAGCCGCAATAGAAATGCAAAAGCAAACGCGACGGACGAATTCCGAAAATCCATCCCATAGCGACGTTGGTCTTCACAAATCCCACTTGCAGACACCGCCGCTACGCAAATGCTCCAACCGCAACGTCTCTTAATTCCTGGCAACGGCTCAATGCAGAACACAGTCCGTCGTCCTAACAAAATCACTCCCGAATCGAAAATACTCTTCTGTCTGAGAGAAAGCACTTCCTTAATGCACACACATTCGCGCCGCACAGATGCAGCACCAGTGACTCGGAATTCCGGGGCGAAAATCGATTCTCTCGAAAATGAGCATACTGCTCGGCAGCGACATGGGGAAGAATCGTATCGAAATGGAAATGGACTCGCGATGCTCAATTGTCGAGTGGACATGCGGCTCTTGGAAAGACGTGTCGAAGACTCGGTTACAAGCTGACGCTGGAGAGGGAGAATAAGAGAGAAGCACTGCAATAGCATTCTTATCTTGAGTACAGGAAAGTCAAGCAATGTTTCCATGATATTCACTACACTTTTAATAATGAAATTTGAATTTTGATTTACTTTAATATGTTCAATTTCTGAATAAATTTTAAAATTAGAATGCGCAAAAACACACCCATAAACAAAATCGTAACTAGCTGTTCTACAGTCTGATCTTAATATTTAAAAAATTCTTGTCGTTCCTGGATGGTGCACCTGACCCTTCATATGGTGCAGGGAGACGAATAAATTAAGACGATTCCAATATTGAATACAGCCATTAAGTTCGGCAAAGGCGGTCCTGGAGTACGATTTAGGGAGGAGGGATATATCGGGAGGTCTGGGTTATATCTGCCAGAATTGCATAGGGTCACGAATCCTCCCCGAAATTTGTACATTTTAGATTAAGAATACGTATTTTAGGACCAAATTTAACAGACATAAAAACAAAAATGAGAGAATTGCTCAAATGTAAAACATCTATTTATGCACTTTCCACTCTTAATAAACATCCGATATTAGTATCGATTCAATAATATTCGGAGCCGTTTAGATGAATTGTGATCTAATGCCGTTTACGTACAAGTTCAGCACTAATGGGGAGGGTGGTTCAAATACCCCTAACACTCCTAGAGTTCTTGTTGTTAAACTAAGATCTTGCTGATATCTAAGCCCACGAATCGTCGAGTAGAAATAAAGCAATACAGTAGAACCACCTGGAAATTGGCAGTTCAAAACGTTATAGATAAATTCAATAAGCGTCAGTCTTGGATATTATAGTCGCCAAATTTGGGTGTCCAACATAGAAGTACTGTGAAGGTGTAGGTCTTTGTCGATGATGTCTCATTCAGTGCATGTTAATTTCAGCCATCTCACCTACCCGAGCTTTGGGGTGAGGTGAATAAGACAGAATAGAACGTGGGATTTTCACTACGAATGTATACTCTTGCTAAAAATTAATAAAGGGAAATAATTGAGAACGCAATTATTTTTAAAAGATAATCAGTTTTTGACCCGGGGAACGAGGGGTTCATTCAGCTAGTTATTTGTGAATTTGTTTGTGCAGGGGAAACCGCGTCTCAGTTGACAGAACTACCACCGTTTCGGTCATCCTGTGTACAGAGCAACTTCGGTCTGAACGACTCTGACATTCGTCAGAAGAAGGTCACTGGACGATGGCCGGAAAGTTGATAGTTCTGTCTACTGAGGCGCGGTTTGTTCCGGATAATCAAATTTATATTGACTCCGCCGCGGCAACCCCCGTTCACAAGACATAAGTTGTCAAAATTCCTAGTACCTAGAATGTCTTCCCAATTTTTAATATAACCCGAGTAACCTAATTGGTTATTAACCTAAAACTTTAATTGTAGATTATTCAACGCGTTTCACTTTCCAACGCTCTTAAGAGGGAAAATAAACCCATATGAACTAAATTGACTTCGTTGCAATGACATCAAAAAGTAGATTGATTAGAAATATTTAACTATCAGACGGATCAATCAAATAACAACCAATCAAAATGTAGCGTGAAACTGACCATTCTTTTCTCGTTAGAAGGACAACCGAAGCGATGACCCGCCTGAGCAGCAGCGGAATACCATTCACTTCACTTAAAAATGTATTCTGAACATCTTCCTGACAATCAGCGGAAGGCACATTATGGAAGAGAACCATACACATCCTCACAAGTAATTATCGTCTCTCACATGAATTCAAATTCAGACATTCAAAAAATATCTCCCCAGATAAAAACAAAAAATTATTATCATTACATAAATTAAAGAAAAATAAACGAGAATGAATCTTACGTTTTACAACTTCATATATTCTTCATTGACGATACTTTACTGCATCAACTTCTCAGGATCTGAAACTAATTTTTAGTGATGGGAATATTGTTTCATACATATATAAATTTAATTTCATTGGAAATAATTGCAGAAAGAACAAAGCGATGATTGCGATCGCACCAATGTATAGCAACTAACTACTCAAAAATTATAACATTCTTTGAAGTATTAACATTGATTCAGTAGACTAAGGAAAAAAACTAAGGAGCTATAAAAAATTGATTTGTTAAAAAAAGGACTAAAGATAGTTCCGATCCTTTAAAAAGTTATAAGAAATCCTTTAAAAAGTATTTGTAAATGGAAAATGTAGTGTGCTATTGTTGCTTATCCGTATGGGGTGATAGGAGGTAGGAGATGGGTGACAAGGCTCATATTAGTAGGTAGACCCTTCCTTGGTCACTCATCATAAGTGTAAGTACTTAGAATGAACTACTTAAACATAGATTTCTTTTTAGTTTTTATTTGCGTTAGGCATCACAATTATTTTGTCAACGGGTTTATACATGAGTACAAAATTTCAGCTTGATTGGATAATCAGAAGTGAGTTAAAATTCAATTACAATATTTACTCTAAACAAACATACTAACAAACAACATGTGAATTGAAATAAAAACGTAAAAACAGCTGTAGACATATTATCTCTGCACAAAAAGTACCAAGAACTTAAAAACAATATGGGTAATTCCCCGTCAACTGGGTCAGAGGTGAATGGACATGCCTGAAAAATTTGTTCAAAACCATTTTATTGGTTTCTATGTGTACAAGTACGTTCTCACTCAAATTACTAGGTCTTGTGATGCGATTTTCAGTATTGTTTCTTTTGAATATTTCATTTTTTATTTATTTCATAGTCTCTCAAACGAAAATTGTTCTAAAAAAGATCTTCAAATACATCCATCCCATTAAATATTTGGCGACGAATCCATTAATACTTCTCAATAGAATGAGACTAGCCAACAATAAATCATAATGCATACAGAGTACCATCTAAAGGTGTGTAAAAAATTGAAGGAGAATTTTGGTACATTTGAATTATAGCGAGGTAAGATTTCGAAGGACCAAAAATGAAGGAGGATAAGATGGGAGTTGAGAGATAGAAGTGCCAACAAAATAATCTTATAATATAATTCAACTAGCTAATACCCATTATGATAAGGACGAACTCAAATAACACAAAACTGAATCGCTGTGTTCTCGTTGAAGTATTGATCAGTTGCAGCGATGAGATAATGATGTCTCGGTGTGCAGCCGTGATGTGCTAAGGATGTGACGGCTGGATTGATGTTGAGTTGAAAATTAGGTTGAAGTTTAGTCCAAGTTGGAGGTCCGGTCACGCTAAGTGCGCACGTGTGTCAGTGGAAGCATGGTGATTTGACCGCAAAATCGTCACTTGGACCGATTATATGTGAAGAGGCCAATGAGTGATGCGTGGTGCCTCGTGGAGGATTTCCCCATTTTAAAATCCAAAGGCGTAATTTTTTAATCAACCTGTGAGGTTTCAGGAAAAAAATCCACGGTAGCTCAACTATAGAGAAATGGCAGTCACTTCCATAAAAGAGCGTTGAGTCCACAGACCTAAGAGGCTGGATTTGACCAAATTTCCAACAGGAGAGGAAATGAAACAGGAAATGAATTGAGCAGGAAATGAAGAGATACATTTAATAATACATAAACGTAGGCTTCCGCGGCCGGAGTCAGTATGAACTTGTCAGTCCGGGACAAACCGCGTCTTAGTAGGTACAACTACCAACGTTTCGGCCATCATGCTGTGGCCTTCTTCAGGGCAGTGCCAGAGTCGTACAAACCTAAGTCGCTGTCGTACTCTGCTCTGGGGTAATATGTTTAAAAATGCTAATTATAAAATGTTATTTCATAATATTTCTTTAAGTAAGGTAGCCAATGTTTTGGTATCAAAGTACAATATCAAAACGATGTTCAGTACTCTCCAACCATATGCTCATTTGTTCCCGGTTGCTGAAGGTTCTCTTCTGTACAGTAATATAGATTACACAGATGGATGTTTCGAGTTACAAGAATTTTTTCACTCCTGGGGATTCTTGAGTTGAAACCCTAGCATCAAGTTCATTCACCTGGGTTCAAAAAGAAGAATATTTTTAATAAAAAGAAGGAGAAACATATTATATTCAATACATTTTTTTATTATTGTTCCTTTTTTTCTTCATGAGAAAATGGTTAATATGATTAGCTCAATGACAATTTTGATTTTTTCGGGAAAATGGAAAAGGAAATTGCTGAAAAAAATAGAAACGTACACTGGTTATTTAAAAGTGTTATCCATTGAAGAACATTTCATTTATACTTTGTTTTCTTTCATACCTGAAAACAATTTATATTGCTCTCAACATTGTAGGAAATAGCGAGCAAGAAACAAGTATTATTTTATTTCCAATCTGGAATGTTACATCTTAATTTTTACAAGAGTTTTGAAAAAAAGATTTTTCTAATTCATAAGAATACAAATGTTCTTATAATAGAATTCATACTTATGTAGTTGCATTGGTTTGCTGTCGACGTCTTTATTATTTTTATTTTTTTTGGTGGGGCTTTAGGGCTCGTCAACATCAAAGGTCATTAGAGCCCTTAAAACTTGTACAGGTAGGGAAAATGCAGTTACGCACTAGGGAGAGCCAACATGACTCTCCCCGCGTGTGGGACTCGCCGAATGACTCAGCCATACCCACTAAAAACCCTCCTGAA
>NNCF01126018.1:102025-136796 GCA_002313205.1 Laupala kohalensis | reverse complement strand
TATATATATATATATATAGTGAGAATAAAATACTTATACTTGCCGGGTTTTTAAAATAGGAAAGTCACCTTCATTTTTCAAATTCATAATTATACAAATTTCGTACAAAACGTGACTGTATACACTACTCTATCTCGAGGAAGACGTGGCGGTCACATTTTCGCTTCCGAGGCATGACGCAGCAGCACCATTTCATTAAAATTCTTATAAAATCTAAACTATTTGTTGAAATTTTACGATTTGAAGTAGTGTTTTATCTTTGTTAAATACACCAAACAATTAATTCATTAAATGTTTATAATGATTGATTTTTTCCTTCTTAAATTACTCTCTTAAATTCAAGTATTTTAACACTTCTATTGTTAATAACGTTTTATCGATAATTTCGGTTAATTTTTGTAGATAGACATATGCTGTCGCGGACTTTTTTGTAGTACTCTCTGAGACAAACAGTATTGCCATTTATAGTTGTCACCTGTCTCTAACCGTTTGGGTAGCGTAAGCGAATATTATTCTTTTTTTTTTCGATTTTATCGACATTTATTGTCAAAAACCATCTCCATCTTTATTATCACACATTTAAAAAATAAAAGTTAGCTCATGTTCATCATGGACATCTAGTCTATCTCCTTGTTAAATTTCATCACGATCCGTTCGATGGTTTAATCGTGATCAATTAACAAACAGATAGACACACTTTTGCGTTACGCATTTATATATTAGTATATGGATATGGATTAACATATAAAGTTTGCAAAAAATAAGATATCGTATTCCTTTTTTTTAATACCTTAATTTGTTCATAATATATTACAAATTATTCCAATACTATTCAATATACGGCAAAATTAAACGTCTTTAGTCGCTCTTTGAGGGTGAGTTTAAACCTTAACTGAGGACTACAAGCTTTTTTGCACTTCCTTCTATTCTCTTTCTAAAGTTTTGCGCTTCTTTAAGCGTTTCTGAGATAATGGCAATGGGAAAGCATTCACACGCGATACTTTGACAATAATTCATATTTCAAGCACATCTTACACCGAGCGAGCTGCTTTATAAAATCCTCATGACTCCACAGAATGTTTGTTCTTATGCCGTGACTATGAAGGTAAAGTTAACCAAACATAATTTAATTTCCGCCAATGGCTATTTTCTCACCTTATTGAATGTAATATTTTGTTATTTGATTCCATGGTGACATAAATAAAGGAATGAGAAAACTTTGCGACAAAAATTCAAAATTGTGAATCAGATACATACTAAAGTATTTAGGAATGAAGAGGAAAATCAACCTATGTGGAAGGATCTCCTGAACTGGAAGAATCAATTTTACAGCACCAAAAAAACTTTTTCAGCTTAGATGACGTCAGAGAAAAACAAACATGACATTTTAAAAACTGTTTTATTCTGTTCCAACAAAATCCTTGTTTTGATCAGAATGACTGGAACCTTTGAACATGATATACCATACAAGTGGAATAAGTTAAGAGCATAGAAGATAGTTGCTAAAAGATGCGTGAAAACTCGTGGGGAACTCTTAACTAGCTCAAAGGCAATGTGTAAAGATTCTTACGACACCTACAAGGACGTGGCCATTGCCTTATTTTTTTTGTCTCCGTCCAGAAGAATGGATCTTCAATTCTTCGAAGGAGGATATTAGATATTCCATTATCATTTCCACACCATAGATTTGCAACTCTAAAATTATTTTGTCTTGAGGGAGAATTTATCCCTTTATGTTCTTTTACATGCTCTTCAGACTTGGCAGTGTGAGTATTCATTTGACGCGTGCCTTAGGTTATATGGCTGAGCTTTCATTGCTGCTGTGGTCAATTAATCTGCACTAAGGATGAAGGGAACGAAAACTTGTTAAATGAATTCCATGTACAATGTTTAGGATCTTCCAATATTTGTTAGATGCTCTTGTGCTTGGATGGTATTAGAGATCATTTCCGCCAGACGTGTTAGTGTAAACGTATCAGTGAGGTACAGTGCAAAAGCATTTTTCTTACAAATGCAGTTCGGACACTTCGTAGTGGTGACGTGACGGAATGTGCGTCCGGGCTACTAACGGTTCAGCAGCAGAAAGACGTCGCATACTAGCAACGTCATGATATCGTCAAATTACATGAGGGATAGAGAACAAGAAAGAAATCATCTTGATTTTCGCAAAGAACCTTCGAGAGAAACAGCAACACAAACAGCAGCACAAGCTACGCTGAAGGCGACCTTTCTAAGTTCCTAATGAGTGGTGTGGTCTACGTGACAAAATCAAGGATATCCTAACTCTGAGAATGTAGATTCAAAATCGTGAGGTAAAGATAATATATGACATGAAAGGTTGAGTTAACAAAACAGATTAAACAGCTGATTGATTGCCACTGCTATATAAATTTTATTATCTGGATGACTTATCTAATACTTTCAATAAAATTCATCTCTAGATTCTGAAGATCACTCTGAAGTTCTACTCCTTTTAGTTTTCTAGTGAATTAACACATAATCATAGAGGCGTAAAGATTTCAATGATACAAATAAGTTAATGTTAAATAGTTCAAGAACTCAAGGAACCTGAATAGTTAATGTGTCGACAAAAACAAACATTAAGGCAACGCAAAGGCAATATATAAAAATATCTAAAGATGTTCACTGTGGTACTTGTTTAATAAATAACTACAGGTTTTTCTTCTTAACCTTAGCGCTCGTTGAGCAAATCTTAATCAAATACAACCGTTCGAGACCATGCCACATAAGATATGGCAAACACGAATCAGGGAGTTGTTGAAGATATTGCACCTGGCAAGTGAATTCTCGTTAAAACCTTTATAAAGTAACTGTCACTATACACTCTTGTGGGGAATGGAAACGAAGATGCTGGCAGGATACGTCAGTTCACTGTTAACGCTCACCCGTGAAGAAGAAGCGATACTGGCAACATTCCGTACGCAGTAGATGACTTACGATTCAAGTTAAAGCACAGCTGAAGTTCAGGAAGATGAATGTTATATAGAATGGTAATATTTTGTGATGCGCCCCTGGCAACACGTTGTGCTTCTTGCCTTCGCTTGCCGAAATCGTCTACCGACTGAGGGACTGGCCCCAGATAATCTCCCAGTCAGTATTCATTGGTAATTGCGTTGACAAAGATTTAAGGAAAAATTGTTGATTGAACGCTTCATCTGCCACCTTACCATCCTGACACTCGGGAACCATAAACTTCCTCTGAAAGGATTCATACACACTAACTCCATCTGCAGCTTCTTCGAGGTGTCGCCAATATGCGATGGATTCTCAAATATACGTGTAGAGAAGAGCGAATCACCATAGGGTGATTCCACTGCTGACTGAAGAGCATCGCTTGCCTCGGTGATCACTAACTTCTGCGTTAGAAATTGAAGAAGGATATGCAGATTAAGAGCGTAGATACTTCTATCTCCGTTTGAAGATTTTTAACCACTTGGGAGGCTGTCACAAAATGCTCCATCAAGAACTCCGAGGCTCGTTAAGGAGTACAATTTTTCTTATTCTTTTGTTGTAATATGTGGTGCCTCTTGAAAGTGAACAAATATTTTCTCCTCCGATTTTTCCATTGCCTTCACTTCATTTTTAAATATTTTGAAGTTTAATGTTTCCCTTACGTCTTCATTTTTACGTTTATAGTTTTCTGAAATTGTTGAAACAGCAAAAACGTTCCGTTGAATGGGATTTTTCCGTATACGAACCAAAGACCGATGAAACTCGTTGTAGAACATGCCTCTTTACCCATAGTTTTTTCGTTTTCCAAAGCTGAGTAGACATTGAAAGTTTTAACTATTTTTCAATCTACACTAATACAAACGTGAGTGAAGTATTTACATCGACTCATACATGACATCCATACGTGTTTTGTACTCTTTTTCCCATAAATTTAGTTTCCTTTGCAACCTCCAAAATTGATCGAATGCCATAGTAACATAGCTGGCGAGAGAAACTATTTCCACAGCAACCGTCCACCATTCTCATATTTATAATGAGGAAACACAGAGCTTGCGTATGAACGAAGATTATTACAAACATGAATATAAAACATATTGATTTTAAAAAGTATTTGTTATAATAATCCATTAAAACTATAGAAATTGATTATTCGATTCAATCAACAAATAACAAAGTTAAATTTCGTCTAAAATTTAGAAGAAATATAAATGTTTTGATCCAATCCATATTCTTGTATCATTAGGTGGATAAAATAAATAAAGTTCATGAGATCCAACGCAAATCATAACGAGACATCAAATAGGAAATCTTAATGAAAAATTTCAATAATTGAACCAATGCGTGTGTAGCACAGATTTAAATTGAAGCTGCTTCGCGTCTCTACTAAATGCTAAATGAGAATGTATTAAAACACTTGGATAAATATGATAACTTTTAGATGCTACATATACTAATACTAACCGACGCTGTCCGGTATCGAACGGATGTTTTTGTCGTCGTGATGTGGTTGAAACTTGGCCATAATTGTGTCTATTAAATTGCTCGTTTTCATTAAAACATTGGTGAGATCCTCAATACTTCATGGTATTTAATAAAAGTAAAATAAATCACTCTACATCCTTTCTTTGAAACCTGAAAGTTCAAAACATTTTTTCTTTGTGATATCCACCACACATAAGCAACGTCTGGTGTAAATGTTAATTCTTATTAATATTCTTTCACTGTTTTGATGAATGTGACATTCAGGATAACCAAAGAAATATTTTCACTTCTTTTTCGCACATAGAAAATTGGAATTCTGGAATCGGAATTTCCAGAAAACAATTTTTGGATATTTATTTAAATTTATTTATTTATATATTTTAAAAATTATTTCATACTCAGCAATAGACTGAATAATGTAAATTAGTTCCTGAAATGTAGAGAAAGTAACGTGAACGTTGCCATCTCCCACTTTTGAGTTTTTGAAAAACTAAAGTATGCATAATTTTGTAACATTTTGTACTGAAATCAGAAAATTTGTTCCCTTCACAGAAAAAAAGATATTAACAATTCAAAAGTGAGGAGTGGGGAAAATTGTACCATAATTGTAGCGTTGATTGTCGCTATCATTCATTATATGCTAACAACGTCATTAGAGCTACAGCGTTGTAGAATTTGGTAACGATAAAATAGTTAAAACAATAAATATTAACATAATTGTTACCAGTCTTCTTCCCTCTGATGTATATGTTAAGAGTATTCTTTCATTAATCACTTTAAAAGACACATCTGAAATTAGAGGATCGTAGAGAAAAGGCAGTCTTGGAATAAATGTCAAATTTCGAAATCTTTTTCTTCGCAGTTGACATTGCGTAATTTAACGTTGCGAACATAGGAAACTAGTACTGCTAACATGATGCTCCATGATGTCGTGCGCTAGCGCTGATAAAATGGCACAGGTCAGGTGGCCAAAAGTTCATTTCTCGTTCTAAGATAAAAACTTTCTTACCATATGTCATGTGGCAATAATGATGGCTTTCTGCAGAAATATGTATATGTGCTTGGGTAAATTAAATTTTTTAAAATTGGAATGTATAGTTTTTGGAATTACTCATTTTGCTGAGATTACTATTGGGACTATAAGGACTTGCTTCATCTTCCAAATTCTATGAATTTCCTAAGAGAGAAGGGTGTATTTTGAAATGTAATTCTCAGCTATTGTCTTCTGTAGGTTATTTGTGTAAGGCACTGCAATGTCTATGAGGAATGTGGTGTTATTACTTGGGTCAATGAACGTTATATCTGGACGGTTGTGGTGGATTGATTTGTCTGTGAGGATGTCTCGATCAACATATAATGTATAGATTTTTACCTCTAACACTGTCTGTGGTTGATACTTGTAATATGGGAGTGACTTTGTGTTAATCCAAAAAATTTTGATGAATAATTTTTGCCACCAGGTTGTACCGGTGCAAGTAACCGCTTGAGCAAAAAGTTTGTTTCCTGCAGTGATGTGTTAGATAGTTTCTTCCATCAGATGGCATTGGCGGCATTTGCTGTCACTTACAGTGGGGTCTTTTGGAATATGTGTCCTGTAATTACGAGTGTTGATAGCTTGGTCTTGAATTCCTAAAAGAAACTTGTACGATTTATCGCATTTTACTACAGATTGACGTAATAGTGACTGATGTTTTTACGATGGAAAGATTCTAGCAAGGAATGAATTTGTTGACTGCATAGCCTTGATAAATCTAATGAGCCTCTTCCTTCCATTTTTCGAGGTAAGCACAATCTTTCAATGGACGATTTTGGGTGGTGCGCTCATTTTGTGTCATTAATACCCTGGTCTTACTTTGAATATCCTCTATATCTGTGTTTGACCACGATATGATTCCAAACGAATATATTAGTACGAGTATTGCTAAGGTGTTAATACCTTTGATCATGTTCTTGGATCTTAATTCAGATTGAACTATCTTCTTGATATATTCCTCCAGCAGGTGATATTTGATAGTAGAGTGCTTTATCATCTTTCCTTGAAAAAAAACCTTAGATATTTATAAGTTTCATTTTCATTTAACGACGTTATGGCAAAATAATTTTTTATTATCAGCATTGTTTCTACTTTTCCTTTGTTTATGTACCGAGTGTTGTATCATCGGTGTCAAAAGTCATTTTAATGTAAGCAGAGAAGTCATCTGTAATTTTAAGAAGTTGATTAACCTGTGTTTCATAGGAAGCATACAAATTTGTCATCCTCATAGAAAAGATGAGACAATATGATTTTAGCGACCAGCTTTTATTTGAAATCCATAACGTGTTTGACTGAGTTGTCTCAATAAAGGATTCATGGCGAGACAAAATAGCAGTGGGCTTAGCGAGTCTCTCTGGAAGATACCTCTTTTTGTTGGGATATCTCCAATACATATTACCATACGTTTTGTTCGTAGGATCAAAGTTGTTCGCCATATAGACATGCCATGATATGATGAGTGGACTGACCTTGTAAATTTTAAGGAATTCAATTAACCAGAAACATGGAACGCAGTCAAATGCCTTCTGATAGTCGACGTAAGCCACGTGGATGTTTCTTTGGTTCTTACAAGCTTCACTTGTTGCAACATTGTCTATTATCAATTGTTCTTTGCAGCCCATGTTTTTGCGGCATCCCTTTTTTCTGAACAGTAAAAATTTTGTTCTTTCCAAAATATACGTACATTCTATTGGTAAGACATTTTGTTATAACTTGTTACAAAGTTGAGAGTGACGTTACTATAATTCTCTACTTTTTTGTATTTTCTCCTTTACTTTTGTAGAAAGTGTTTCCTAATATTAAAAACATTTACCTTTTGTTTTGGGATGTTTATGCCTTTTGTTTCGAGTAAGGTGAGTTGCAAGATATTGGTGGATGCATGTAAGGTGTTTGATCCAGAAATTGTGAAGCTTATCTTTACCAGACATCTTCCAGTTGTGTAAACGCTGTAGCGTTTCTTTTATTTATTTTTCAGAAATATCTGCGAAATCCATTTGTTGTTGTTCTTCCATGCTTTCTCTCATTACTGATCCATCGAGCAAGTTTACTGTAATTACAGGGTCACCCCAGATTCGTGACCAATAATGTTCAATACTTTCTTCACCTGGAATCTCTAATACTTGGTCTTTAGCTGTTAAAAGATGTTGGTATAACAGCTTTTCATTCCTGTGGAAGAGCTTATTTTGTTCCCAACGTTTCTTTGATTTAAGATATCTTTTGAACTTTGTCAATTTTCAGCTAACTTTTATTTTAGCGTATCCAGTATTTCTGAGATTTTTCGTTTTAATTTTCATGAGAGGTGTGTATTTTATAATTTCTACAGATCTTCCTGACGTGTTTCATTAGTTTGCTACATATTATGTTACTCTGCCAATTTTGACTCTTAACTCATCCATAGCATTTTCCAATCTTCTTTTCCAAGCTTGTTTCTTTGTGATCGGTTGTTTCGCATTGTCTGATATCTGTTTAACTTTGATTTTTATCCCAAGTCATTTGGTGTTGGAGTAAGCACTAATATGCATTAAGGAATGTAATTCTTCGAGATTCAGCTGATGACTCAGAATTCTGGGAGAACTTTGGTGTTCATTAAGTGTATAGCACTGAAAAACGTCTTTGATGTGTAGAGACGTGATGATAAGGACTGGAACATAGGGTCTACACCGTTAAACTTGTTCAAACTTTTCATAAAAATTAAGAGTAAGTTCTCTTCCTCTCTGGTTATGGTGTCTACTCTCACTAAGTCTGTCGCTCTTAGCTTGTAATCTGAGCTTTCATAGTCATTAATTTGATGTTCTTATCTACCACTTTTTTCATCTGGTTCCCTGATCTCGGTAATCCTCTCTATAGTACACAGCAACATTTTCCTTTATTCTTTTGAGACTGGCGTCGAGAGAAGACCAGTTTCGACAATTGCACGGCGTTGGTCTGCAATACGCTGTTCAGATACAGTTAAATGTGGATATGATTTTAGGAACTCTTCGTGAAGATTGATTCTGTAGTTAGTGAAGTCTGTCTCTAGTTTGGTAACTTTGTAATAGGCATGCATGGCATACATATTAATATCTTCGATCTATTTCATGCGTTCTCTGTCTTTCTGCTTTAGTGGTTACGTGTACACATTCCTGAGAAATAATTACTGCATGTGTATATGGATATGATAGTTGGCTGCTACAAGTATCGGCAGAGAAACCCGGACGGAGTCTGCCTGCTCAACTTCTGTCCACCAGTGGCTCGTACTATGCCACCTCCAGTACTGACCCCAGAGGTGTCCTGGTGCTCCTCAACAGCGAAAGATCATCACTTTTATTTCCTGTTCTCATCATGTTCCCACTAGCAACAAGGGAATACAAGGTCCACTCTCCTAGAGTCCCGAATATGGGAGTAAGGCTTCTTGAAAGCAAGGGTCGCCTAATCTTCCAGTCTACCATTAGATACATCTTATCTTCCGCCATTCATCCGCTCAGCATGGTTGTTCCACTTTCGGATTGGAGATTTTTATGCAAGATTCACTCCTCTAGATCCACCATGTTCTGCTCGTTAGGATGCGGCTCTTCACCACTCACGGAGGTCATGGATGTAGCGTCATTAGAGAAAAGGTCTTGTATGACAACCCCTTGACCCTTTATTACTATTATTTATATTTTTATTTAGTTCTCTCAACTTGTGTTGGTAATATGGACTGACAGAAGTACGCTGTGTTGCAATCTACTTATTATATTGGTGTTGATTTTGAGTTTTTTAATGGAGTCGACCAGGGATAAAATGATAGGCACTATGATCACTTCTTTAACATTCCAGAGTTTTTTTACTTCAAAGGCTAGTTTTTGGTATTTTGATATTTTGTCGTTCTTTGTTTTTTCTAGATTGTTGTAATTTACGACAGCAAAATCGATGAGATACACTTTTGATTCTTTTCTTTTCCAAAGGATGGTATCAGGTCTGTTGTGAATTGTTGGTAGGTCAATGAGAATGCTTCTGTACCAGTACAAGNATTGTTGTTAGGTCAGTGAGAATGCTTCTGTCCCAGTACAAAATATTTGCTTTCAAATCGTCTTGCAGGACTGGTTGAGGTTTATACAGATGGTCTGGTGGTATGGGATTCTTAATGAAGTTCAGTGATTTTACAATTTCCAGGTGAATTATTTTTCCCATGGTATCGTGTCTAGTTTTGTAATCATTTTGGGCCAACTGTGTGCAACCACCAATGATATGCTCGAGAGTCTCTTTGGTTTGGTTACATCGGCGACATGAATCTGTAATTCCGATTTCTTTCAGGATTATTTTCCAGTAGTTTATTATTATTATTATTATTATTATTATTATTGCAACAAACAAATTAGAATGAGCGCTGAAAGATAATGGGGTTTAATGAAACATAATTCTGCAGAAGTACATTTCAAAAAGTAATTGAATGCGACCACTGCCCAAGAAAAATTTTTATCCGACGTAGAAAAACAAGAAAGTTTGATGCCATGCTGCACACGAAATTTATTGAAGCTATTTTGTCGGAAATGCAAGCTGTAGAAAATGTAGATACATTAGTATAACGGGACAATATATTCGAAGATTGGTCATCAATAAAAGATTCTTTTTACAACGCCAATGTTTCTGTAATTTATTTTGCCTTCATCAGGGCAACAAAGAACATACACAATTTGCATTATTTGAGACACCTTATTAACACAAACAATATATCTCATGATTACTCACTATGTAACTATAAACTAACTGTTATAAAAATACCCAAAAGTCTTATAATAATATAAAAAATCATGGAACCACACCATCATTAATTACCACCAGCCAAAACCTCTACATACAACCCACAACATCTCTACAACCTTCCTGATGTAGGTCAAAAACAAAAATGGCAATTCATAAGTTCCGTCATGGCGAAACAACTCTACCGCTGCTGCCAACCCATTTGTCAATAATATTTTTGTACATGTTATTTAAATTGTCAGGCATTTTTTTACCGAAATGTAGATCTAATATCATTCCTAACCATATCCTAAGAAATGTTAAATGTACATATAGATTAATTGGATGAACTGGAAAAATAGCAAATGAGGTAGAAAAAGGAACGCAAAGGTTTAAAGAAAGATTTAATTAATTAGGAAATTAAGCATTATATTAGTGATATAAAATGGATCAAATCCAGAATCCAAAGTAATGCAACAATTTTTGATAGTATGGTAACACCAGATATCAAACAATCTTTTCATAGTTCACAAAAAAGGTTTTTTGAACAAACATTTGGTGCACAAAAGAAGAAACTTATAATGAAATTTGATAAATTAGTTACCAATAATGCCAAGAAAAAGAATATAAAAATCAATAGGCATTTAAATTTTGTCAATCTTACTAATATTGTTTTTCCACATCAGATTGCAGAATTATTGTCTCTAGGGCCCAAATTTGGCATACCGTATACATACAATTGTTTTCCAATAAAGGATATTATAGCTGATGTTGATTGTGTTCTTAGTAATATCAAAGATAAAAGCATTGTAGATAATCTAAGAGCAAAATGCACCAACTTTATAACTAACTTTATGAACAAAAGTAAAAGTAGACGAAGCTCAGTGACCCTAAATACAAATAAAATTGTGAAGTCCACAAAGAAGTTTTTGCAGGTTCATAAATATGTGTTAATATTGAAAACAGGCCAGACTAATTGCACTGTGGCTATGGAGTATAATGAATATGATACGAAAATTTTAAAATTGTTGAATAATGAGACAGTATATAAAAATATTGACAAGGATCCAACCCATAAGTTACAGGTACAGAACAATAAGTTGATTTTAGATTTGTTTAAAGGCAATAAAATAGATAGCATCGTATACTGGTCAATTATCATTCTCATGCACCTAGAATTTATGGTCTCGTAACAAACCATAAAAAGGAAAATCCCTTAAGACCAGTGGTAAGTCTCATTAATAGTCCTACTTATGTATCGAGTAAATGTTTGGCCAACTTACTTAAACTATAAACATCTTAGAAATATAATGTACAAGATTACATAAATAAAAAAAGGAATAATTCCACCTAATCATGTATAATTATCATTAGATGTTAGTTCATTATTTTCTAATATTCCTGTAGATTTGACTTTAGATATTATTTTGTCACATTATGAAAAAAAAATCAAGAGACATGCAATTGGAATCGCAATGATTTCATTCAATTATTTAATTTATGCCGCAAAGAAGGTTACTGTATGTGGAGAAATGTGTCCTTCCTACAATGCACATTCTCCACATTCTACTCCTTTCCCCTGTTAAATGCTCTTGCCCCATCAGCCTGCTCGCACGCACGATAGTCGCTGATGACCCAGGAACACAGCTTCCTACAAATACAGCTCACTACAGCATGAAGAATTTCGTCACGAATATTTACTTGTATTAACTGTTTACACTTCGGCACGGCCCATCTGTAATACAAGAAGTCCAAGGCATAACATTCCAAGGCCAACACACCCTGAGGCCCGGATACAGAATAGCGAACATTCCAAGGCCAACACATTCCAAGGCCCGAACAAGGAATGGAGTTCGACGTAAAATAAGTTCTATGCTTATTTCCTAATAAGTACACGAGTACTTAACCGCCTTCTGACGACACTATTCTTTCATCAGAGCTAATTACGTCTAGTATGAAGACCGTCAATTATCTTCATTTTTAAGGAACGATCCTTAGAAACGAATAACAGTCACTTCGCTACTACTTCCAGCTTTCTCGAGCCGTTCAGCACACGCTTAGACGCGCTCCGTACGAACTTATATACGGTTCCAATCTCGATGAATTGCAATCAATCTCAATTCCGAGACCATAAAAGCAACTAGCTTTAATTACCACGCAAGTTCACAAACTGGAATACGAACACTTAAATTCGGCGACAAGCTGAATTCGTCCAGAATTCTCCTACGCGAAGAACCAGCAACGAGGATCTTCATCCCCGGAGCAGCTCAACCCGGAATCCACGAACCACGACGCAGAGACCGTCACCGAACCCGGATTCACTCGACGCCAAGCTCTCCACGCCCAGTTCTTCAGGACCATAATTGCTGGACACTACGTCTCCACCAATACGTGAGACTTTCACTCAGGTTTACGTAAGGAAAATAAAAACCTTATTAAAACAACCTGCATTATAAACAATTATTTATGTGGTTACAAGGCGGAAGATCTTGTCTTTTGGAGTCAGCAAGACCATCTTCCACCTACACAAATAACCCTACACTGTACTTATAATAACAAATGTTATGGGATGGTAGATGGTGATGCCATGAGGTCACTTTGTGCCTGCATCATAGCAGACATAGCAATGGATTTTCTATTGAATAATGCGACCAAGGATGAAAATGTTAATTTATTTTTTATACAAATATGTGGATGACATTTTACTGGCAATTCATAGACCATGTAGATCACATCATTGAGATATTTAACAATTTTCATGGAAAATTAAAGTTTACCAGTGAAATTGAAGTAGATGGAAGAATCCCCTTCCTCGATACCCATTTGAGCAGAAATGATGATAGAAATTTAAATATAGATTGGTTCAGGGAACCCAAAAAAATCTGATATTTATCTTAATTATAATTCCCACTGTCCATTTGTACAGAAGATCAATACTACTGTTGGATTAAAATTTAGAGCACTCCATAAAAAAACTTAAAAATTGTAATTAATAATAATTTTCCAAGAAAATTGGTAAATAGAATCTTATATAATACCTCTATGAGGAACATTGAAATAGGTAAAAGTAAGGACAATTTAAAGCGTGCTATATTTAAATCAATTACTTATGTAGAAGGTCTATCGGAAAGGTTAGGAAAAGTTTTGAAAAAAGAAGTGGGTATTGCATATAAAAGTAGCAATAATATTGGTAGACAAGTGTTTAGTAAATTAAAACAAACGATTGACAAAACTGATACAAAAAATGTTGTATATAAGGTAGATTGTAATGGGTGTGATAAGATTTATGTTGAGCAATCCTCACAGTAGGTTAAAAGGAGATTGAAACAACATATGTATGATCTTAAGAAAGCTCAACTTATGTGTGCTTTGGCAAATCAACACAGTTTTGATTTTCAAAATGTAAAAATTTTATGTGTTGAACCTAATTACAAAAATTGATTAATTAAAGAAATGGTTCACATCACTAAGTTGTGGTAGAACTTGCAACATACAAACTGATACTGACAATTTAAGTAACGTATACAACAATATTATTGACAAATGGGTTGGCAGCAGCGGTAGGGTTGTTTCAACAAGACTGAACTTATAAATTGCTATTTTTGTTTTTGACCTACACCAGGAAGGTTGTAGTTATGTTGTGGGACGTATTTAGAGGTTATGACTGGTGGTAATTGATGATGGTGTGGTTCCGTATCATACAGGTAAGGTTTTTGTATGTAACGTAATAAGAGTTTTTGGGTATGTTTTTGTAACAGTAATTAATTTTAGATAGTGAGTAATCATATGATATATAATGATAACTTTCGGTCAGGTGAAAATGGCGACGATCCGGGAATCGAACACGGGACTACTGCTTTGGTCGTAGGGGTGTTAACCACTACACCACCCGTTCGCCTTCCACAACTGTACACCATTTCCACCCAGACCCAGCAGAGTTAATCACGGTGCCGAATCCTCTCTTGCACGACTGACCGGCCGCGCGGTGCAGTACATCTTTTCGACCCGCAAAACTCGTTCCTGGGTAAATTTGATATCTCTCTCACGGTTCTTCCTTCGGTGTTCTTATCTGGTTGGCCGACTGAATCCACGAAGGGTAGACACGACGTAGGAGGAGGAAAGGGGTGGTTTAGGTTTACACAGGAGCGGAGAGGCTAGTGAAACCCATAGCTAGGACGACACATTTATCAGTACTTACAACGCTCCGTGGTCGCAGGTGGCAGCAGTCAGAGAGAAGTAGGTGGCGGTCATGACGTCACAGTATAGATCTCGACAGACTCGGGTCCTTTCAGCTTCCGACCTGGTTCGGGAATCAGCTGTGAGAGTGCTGGGTTGTCACATAAGTTGCAACGCCCACGCAGATGTTGAGTCCTTTGCCTCAAGTCCACTACTCCCCCAATTATATACAGTTTGTCTTCATACGTCATTACCAACTATCTTACTTCCTCTGGCTTTGCGATCTCATTCCTGATTGCTAGGTGTCTTCACGACATCTCAACCGCTTCCGCCGCGTGATTTAAACGTAGAATATATAGTAGTAGAAAATGTGTGTATGAGTTACGCACAAAACCCGAATTCGGCCATTGGACGAAGAAAACGACAAAAACTAGTTTTGGCAGATGCGTTTTTGCCAGAACTAGTATTGAGTCATTTCAAAACGCTCAATACTAGTTTTGAAAGTTCACGTTTTGCCAGAACTCGTTTTGAGCGTTTTGAAAGTGCTCAATACTAATTCTGGCAAAAGAGAAACGTCCAAAACTAGTTTTGTCCTCTCAACAATAATGAAACTTCTTATACTCGATGCCAATTTTTTTGTGTTTAGTACGGGTAATGTTATTTTGGTATAAGACGCATCATGGAAAATGGTAATTATGCGCTATTGTGTGTTTTTATGTTCTGATTCGTATAAGAGTATTCATCCTCGAGTGTATTACAAGCATTCATTTGACATGCTCCGTTCGATGTGTGTATGTATGTATTGTAAGATTCGCTTCATTCTCGATTATTAATCAATATTTAAAAAACGTTATAAAAGAACCGAATGTTCGTGAAGAAGCGGAGGAGTACCACGACCGTTGCGACGAAGTTGTAGTGTGGTGGAGAAGGTTCTTAGCCGTTGGAGTCGGCGCAGGGTTTCCTTGTTCCAAGAAGTGACCATAAACGTAGCGAAGAGAAAGTTGCCTATTTTGGCCAAAAAGCAGTAGGGAGTTAGAAAACGGCGAGTATATTGTAAACAAAATCGTTCGGAGTGAAACTGGTAAGCAACTGAAAATTACTCGATATTTTTGAAAGATAAAAAGGTCAGCGACGGGTACGTGTTCTAACGCGCAGCGGTGAGAAAGACGCAGATCGTGGGAGAAGAGAGACACAGATTGTATAAGTTAAAGGGACTACAAAAGAAGGCGGGCGTGTGAGTAGGCGCACCCTTAGCTTGTATAATTATCAAAGGATAGCGATCAGCGGCCTAGAGACGGTTGGCGAGCGTTGCCGAAATGTAGAAGAATGAAACCTTTAAAAGGATGAGTGTGACCGTTGAAATTTAGAAAGTTGCATAAATTCAGTATCCCTTTGTTGTTAAAAACCGTCTGGGTAAACTCCGAAAAAAGTTTGGAAAGCAGAGCGCCGTTGAAGGGTGGAAATTTTCAAAGGAACAGTTTGTCCATTAGCTAGGAATACGCCTCGTCGTGTTGAAAAATGACAGTAGCGTGCAGTTAGATTTTAATATTATTGGAAAAAGTGAGTCACATGGGTTTTTGAAAACATAGCACGTGAGCAAGCATCGAAGGAGCAGAGGGGGGATGAGTCCATTTATTCTCGTGCAGAGACACTCAGAGTTCATTCGATTCCGATTCTATCTTTCGATTCTGAGATTCTACGATTCAATGGCTTTTCGAAAATCATTCATTCGAGTATTACTCTTAGCAGAACATTCGTGTTCCTGCTCCATCTCGCTAATGAGCACTACATTAGGAGATGTCGGACTTGAAATTTCAGGCCATGACGTCTTAATGTTTTGAAGTTCAAGATTGTTATTAAGTGGCAACTTGAAAGTTATTTAAATTGTATGAAGTTGATAAAATTTCTACGTTTAAATTCTCCAAGAACGAGTCGGAGACGCGACGCGCTACTTCGTTTGCTGATAAGTGACTGCGTTCAACATTTAAATCGCATCTCGGCAAGTTTCGAGGAACATTGACGTCAACGAACTTTCGAGGTTATGGTGAGGTACAGCAATTCCGAGAACGAGAGGGAACTTCTGAAGCAAACTGCGGAAAGAATAGGAAATAGTTCATTTTAAACCTACACGTCATCGAATTCATGATACATCATGGAAATTTCAAGTCCTATCTCAAGAGAATTGGCAGAGACGACAAGGTAAGTCGTAATGTAAATATGGAAGGGCGACGTAATGCAAATGTGGAAAGGGGAGGAGAGAGCGGGGTATGTATTTTGGAATTGCGAACTATATGGTAAGGAAAGAGCGGAATATTTAAGGTATATGAAGGAGAAAGGAATATGGAATGGAAAAGAGAAGAAAGAATTGATAAACAACAAAGAAAAGTATGACAAATATAAGGAATGTGTGACGCAAACAGGACTGATCAAGAATATAATAAATTAGGAAGATTGAGGAAAGCGACAAAATATGTGAGACAGCCAAAGGTGAAACGTACAGATGACAATGGACGTGATGTGAAAATTGATAAATAATTGTAACATATGAGTTAAAGAAACCTTGCAATGATTTTGTTGAAGGCAGGATGGTCAAATGTAAATAGCCAAATAAATAAATAATATATATTTAGTAAATGAGTTCTATGGTGATTTATATATTTCACAAAAACTGATACTAAAGTACCGCAATGGACAAAAAAAATTATAAACAAGAGCCAATTCGCCTTGTAGAGGAAACAAAAGACTTTTACCGAAGAGCCATCTAATGGCCGAAAACAGAAATCCGACATTCAGAATTTGAAACAAGAGAAGTTCTCGCCATTCAACGGAAGAAAAAGTCGAATAAAAATAGAATAGAAATGAAAAATAAGGTGAAACGAATATGACCGGATGTGTTGATGAAGACCTAGTATTTCCTAAGAGTTTGAATGCAAATGATAGGGTATTTGTCGAAAAAACCTAATTTTAAGCCTCAGAACCGAGTCTCTTACTGTATATATACCCGGTCGTCGAGTTGCTATGGAGTGAGAAAGTAGCTGCAAGACCCGACCGGGACTCTTGATTAGAAAAAGTTGTAACTGGCACTGACATAATTTTCTGATACCAAGAATAAAGACCACCCATCAGTATATTCTGAGCACTCCTAAGTTAGATTTGTGTTGTGGAAGCTTTGACTAAAATAATATGCTTGGGAATGTTGGGCTCTATGAGAGTTATTTCTAAGCATCCTGTTTCATAGTTGANTCCTAAGTTAGATTTGTGTTGTGGAAGCTTTGACTAAAATAATATGCTTGGGAATGTTGGGCTCTATGAGAGTTATTTCTAAGCATCCTGTTTCATAGTTGATTAGTTATAGAATAGGAGCCGAATAGCAGTTTTGCTATAACTGCAAGGCTCGACATCCGGAGTTGTCTCTCAGAAGTCCCGAGACTAAGAACCTTAAGAAGTTTCAACATTTTATATTAGTATAACTTATTACTATAACTTTATTAACTCATAAGAATTATAATATTACTTTAAATTTATATTTAATTGAGAAATTTTTTAAATTTTAAATTAAAACTATAACTTGTAAAAGTATATCGTTCTGTCAATCCATTTAATTATCGTTAACTTACTGAAGCAAAGACCTTCAAGTGACCGATACTATAATCAAATGAAATAAAAAAATGGGATTTATTTACATGAACATAAAAAGAAATACAATATTTATAGATTTATTATATTATATTGGCGGAGCGGAGGACCCATGCTCCGTTAAATGTTTCCACGTTTGCCGTGGGCTGTGCAAACTGTACCCACTAATTTACTCTTAATAAATTTCTATTTGCATTAACGGGTAATACTAGACTAAATAATACAAATAAGTGAGCGATATTTTAAAAAACAATGAGGCAGAAGAATGGCTTTTAGCGGAATAAACTGAAAGGTGGGATGTTTCACGATGGTAGGTGGAAGACTGCAACTAGAGTATTTGTTAAGCACCTATACTATACTATACTATACTATACTATACAATATTAACTATACTATACTATATACTATATTATACTATACTATACCATTCTATAATATTCAACTCCTGTAATACATAAAACCTTAAAACAAAGTGTAGTTTAATCTTGATCGGAGCGTTTTGTATAGTTCTCTTCAAAGTAAAAATGTCATCCCGTCGTGTTATTAGAACATCTTAAACTAATATTTACATTTTATTGAATCGTATGCTGATAAAGAAATTGCGAGTGTTCGAGGAACTGAAGAAGGAATCGACTTTCCAGTGATTTGTCAAAGTTGAGATAGAAAGATACGGTTGTTAATTTCAAAGATTATTAGCGGAACACAATTTGATATTTAATGTGGAAATGTAACTTTTATCTGGAAAATTTATAAAAGTTAATAAAAAAGATTATAAGAATAAATTTGTTAAGTCTCTCACATGTTTCAGAATAGGGAATTTAAGTAACAATATTTCAAAAAGGCAATAATAGCTATAATAATCATCCAAAATCATAGCAACTATTACATACATCATTCTCATAGTAAAAAATATTTTAAAGTAGACATTGAACATAAAAATATATTTGTATTTATTTATTCTCGAGTGAAACTAAGAAGATAGCGTATCCAAATGGGGACTGTAAACATGTAAGAACAAGAGCGATCTTTACTCGTCAGCACTTCTATAAAAAAACACGTCGTGGCGTATCGCAAAGTTCCCAAATCTGCGTGCTTTATAACACATTTTTCCAATATTTGAAAGATCATCCTGAAATGTTATCTTCTGGTAACACCAACAAAATCGAAATGAGACGAGGCAAGTTTTAACATCGGAGTCCATTTTCTGGAACATGCAAATCCTTCAATTCGACGAAACTTTGGATGGAGGTGGTAGTAGTCAACTGTTCCGCCAAATAGTCAAGAACGACGATGTTCTTCGCAAGAGAAGGAAGCGTTCAGAATAAGAACACGTGAAGAATAGAACAGCTTTGGAAAACGCTCCCAATCATCATGCACATCTTGGATGTTTTCTCAGAAAAAAATTTCCGGAGTTGAACTTTCGGAACTATGAGAAAGCAAGGAGCCACAGCATTTCAACAGACTCACTTCGGGAGGTGGGACTATGAGAAGTGCCATCGTTTGAAATCTCTTTAATCAGCCCACTCTAATTATTATTATCCTCTGAAGGTATTTTAATTAATTGAAACTGGCATTCAAGAAACAGCAAGTGAAAAGAAACTTCACAGGTCTTAGATTTTCGGTAGGAATGTTGCATTTGCCAACTTCTCTTGGAATTATACTTCAGATCCACCGATTCCCTCGCAATTTATGAACTCACCTAATTGTCGTTCAACTCATTCCTTCAAGATACACAAATGCTTCGCTTTTCAAAAATGCTCCCACGAGGCGAGCTGACATCTTTGAAAATATACTTCAGAGCATTTGATTTGCCAAAAGTTGAGTTCTTAGGTAAGGTATCGTCCCTATTACCCTTCTTCCCTTTTTTGTTTAACCTCATTGACTGAAACTCCAAAACTCCAAATCGAAATTTCGAAATGGGCTTTCATTAAATTCAAGATTTAGGGAAGCCCAACCACAGGACCGGAGAAGTATTTGGATAAAAGCTGCAATGGAAGTCCTTATGATTGCAGTAGCAACTTTCAAGTCGTCAACAAGACAAATTTAATCAATTAATCGGTTCTCATCGTGAGAGCAATATTTTTGTGATTTTGTATGCTCGTAACAAATTTATAACCCAATTTCAGCGAAACATATTAGTAAGAATGGGTAGTCTTCTGCTGGTGAATCATCACTTTTCTATAATCTTTGGAGTAAGGAACATGCATATGCTGCTGATGATCCTCTGTGCACATCTTCACAAATATTTAGATTCAGAATATACAGGCATCAATTACCCGAGAACAACGTCTTCAAACATGTGATGACGTTTTGTTATCAAGAACTTATTTTTCAATAAAGATGTTCAATAATTGTCAGGAAAACAAAACTACGAATTAACATTTTTATTCACTACAGCCCATGCTGAGTCTTCCTCTTCCGAGATTAACGTCAAAATTAACTTCAGTCTGCCAATCTTTCGAACTGGGATACTATAATACAAGATTGCAGAACAAATGGATCGTCACATTCTCTTCACTAATGAAGAAAGAAATTGTCTTTTGTGAATAACTTCGTAACTGTTTTCCAGGACTTCGACTGTTCTGTAGAATATCTTAGATTTCATAAAAATATTGACTGCATAAAAAATAATGATGACACTTTGGAGCATGATGAGAAAAATGTTCTAATTTGCCAGCCACAAAAAGAGATGACACTCAGGAAGTTCTACATAAAACGAGATCCTCTCTCTCGCTCTAAAGAAGGTCTGCCACAATCGCAATTTGCGTCGAGCTATACTACTGCTTCCGGTCTCGACGTAGTCAACTCATCGTCTCGAGCTTCATATTTCAAGAGAATCACTTCTGGCTGCTCATGACTTTTGAGTGAAAAGAAATTCTTTCGGTGATGTGTGGAATGGGGATCACAACGCGATCATATTCTCGTTCTCCAGCGTCTTCAAGTGTCTGCCCTAAGAGCGTCTACTCACGCGGATCCTGCTTCATATGTTCTCAGAAATCAACATTCAGTGCAAAATGCCTTCTGTAAACACTCGAGCAAATTTACAAAAATTTATCGGTTTTCCTTAACGTCTTTCAAGAGGTAAAAGTGAATTCTCGATTTTTCCAGCACACTTTACTTGAGGACATGTTCACGTAAAATGGAAACTTGTACGAGATACCCGTATGAGTTTAGACTTGATATCTGGACATATTGAGTCTCCTTCGGTCGGGGAACGTCTCGTACAAGACGCTGTCACCAAAGTCTGAAAGTGTTCCTTCGAAACGGATGCAGAAATCAACAGCTTCGTACTTCATCTTCTCGGTTACGATCAAATTTAACATTACCAGCCATAATGACTATTTCCTAGATGTTTTCGCTGTCATTTTCCTTTCAGAAGAATTAGATTCTTACGTGAACACGAAATCCATCACACACGTTACTCAAGTAACATGCGTGCTCTTGTTTGATCGGTATTCATGCTTCATTGATGGGCACCTAAGATGCTCTTAAAAGCTTTTCATGTTGAGCCAGTACCTTATTATACTGTCTCTGCCCCCTTTGGAGGAGTCACTAATGTATTTCATTGTCATGACAACCCGTTGTCAGGTTGTACGACAACTGAATAGCCGTCTGCAATGTATTTCTATTTTATAAACATTGATTTCAATTAAACAATATTAGAAATATTGGCGTAGTAATTGATGAATTTTCCTAAGGAGAACGAAGTAAAGAATGAGGCCAAACTTAAGAATATGGTCCCACAAGGGTACGAAAAAATAATTTATGTCATAATACTACAAATATTATTGCGGTTCCGAAAATGTAATCCGTATTCTTCGCCTTTCATATTTACGATAGTTATAAAAAAATATTGTTTCGCACTATTTTCTTCTCTCCGCCACCGTTTATGTTAGTATCTTAGGGTATTATAATTATAATATCATTCCCTAATATTAACAATTATAAACAATTGTTCGGTCACAGTCGGCGATGTTAGGTTTGATAGACCCGGCGATTCCGTTTTAAGAAAATCTGTTGTGTGAAGATGGAGGCGATGGTGGAGGTAGCAGCACTCGCGGAAGGATATACGAAGAATAAGGTTAGGATAGACGATAATGTTAAATTTGCCATCGAAAAAGGGAATTTTTTTCACATAAAATGATTCAATTTGTAATTTCCGAGATCAAAGTCCCTTCCAGAATCATGGCAAAAATAGCCGTTTTTCGATATTTTTCATCTGGATATTTTTCTACGGCGTTGGACCATACAGATAAGTTGGTCCAATAATGAAAAGGCGTTCTTATCTGGATTTCAAAATCAAGTTTATAATAATCTAGTATGAAAAGTAGACACGAGGATAAAAAAGGATTCTACTTCAATCAAAATCCTTGGTCATTAGTAGTTTTTATGTCCACAGGAAAACCGTTTTAAAACTAAATGTACAAAATATTAGGAGATGATGTTATAGCAATCCAAACTTGACTTCCATGACAATATTTTTTACTATAAAAAATTGTTTGTTTAGTCAATTCTTATATTTTTATCCTCACCCGTTTTAATAAAAAGCTGTGGTTTCTCGACGATTTTTCCTATTTTACCTTGGATTCGACTATTATTGTTAACATAATAATAATGACACCCAATTAAATATTTGAGGTTCTCTTAACATCAAACATTCTACAAAATTAAAAAGTAATTTAAGTTGTCTGTTAATCAGTAGATGTGCGACTAAACTCGCACCACTGTTTACTTTAAAGCTTCCTGGTGTGTTCACCTGAGTTCATATCTGTTACGTGAGGCTGACCGTATTGTATAAACAAAATTAAATGATGACCATGAACTATAAGGAGAGATTCGTGAAAATATAGAGAACTGTACGTGAGCAGGACTAATGGATAAAGCATATGGTAATATAAAGAAAATTCTGTAGGGATAAGAAACCTAGAACAATGAACAAAATAAATAGCAGAAACAATCTCGTAAAAAGAGAATAAAATTTTAAATACATAGAAGAATTACCTAGACTATATAGGAAGTGGTCAGGTGCTCGTGATAGAGGAAAAGAATGAGGGGATCAAGATAATAGAGAACCAATTTTAGAAGCAGAGATTGGAAGCAGTTAAGATAGTACTCCAAGAAATGAAAGAGAGGAAAGCTCCAGACGTTGATGATATACCGGTGATTTATTCAAACGATCGGAGCCCGACATGAAAAAGGCATAATGTAAACTAGTGTGTAAGATTTACAATAAAGGGAGCTTGTCCAAATATTTTACGAAATGCATCATTGTGCCTATACAAAAAACAACAACAAAAAACAAATGCCCAATCATCCGAAGAGTACACAACTTTAAGTTTAGTGGACATGCTTCCAAAATAGTTACAAGGATTATCCTCAGAAGAATTGAAAACAAACAAAGGAAAGTTAACTGACGACCAGTTCAGTATTAGGAGAAATGGGCGTTTTTGCTGGGTTCTGGAGCTTTTAAGTGGGATATCACGGTTGGAGGAGGAACGATGATAGTAGAAAATGTTTTCCTTGCATGGCACGGCTTGAGGACGACGGCTTGTCTTGGTTACGGGTGTGGAGAGTGATCTTTTCTTTGGTTAATTAATGCATCTTTCCATGTGCTGGGTGGTAATTAGACTCTTCATAACATTCATCACACTCGCTGTTAATATTGTACAGTGCAGCCCTGAGCGTCGGATCCACGCCATCGGCATCGTACCTCTATCGTTGACATCGATTCTGACTCTGGTATGTGCCTACTATTGTGTTAAATACTGTTATGCGAGTGTGTAGAGCCGTGAAGCATGACAAAAGCGTCTTTATAAATGCCTTAATGGAAATGGTTTGCAGAAACTGAAAAGTAGTCTATACTGTTAACACAGTGTTCTATTCTGTTTGCTATTACGAAGAATGAAAATGAAGTCTGTTATGTGTTTGGGTCACTGAGGAGAGGTTTATCCTATTGGAATCTATTGTTCATATTTTATTAGTGGAATGAAGTTTGTTGAAAGATAGTTCTACATTAATTTTGTAGAATTTTTGGCAATTATGAGGATTGAGTAGGGTTACAACAAAGGATCAAAATTAAGATAAAATTTTTGTATTTTGTTAATGGTGTTTGTATTTAAATTTATAAATAATAAAAAACTTACGTCTTCAGGTAATCGAAGTTGTCGTGGAGACACCTGTCAACTACGGTATTGAGGTCGCATAGCCAGGGGAAGTGGGTTAGTAGGTGATGACGTAGGCGTTAATGTCTTATATAATCGGGAGGCAATCTGTTCCTCGGGACAGAAGGAATCAGTCTCTGCGTGGGAGTTGCATCTATTTGACAACCCAGAGACCTCCTCTGTCCACCGACCGTCCAAGAGCCAGAAGCTGCGTGAACCTGCAACTGTTCTTTGCTTCACGACATTGCGAGATAGAGAGCCACATTACTTGATGGCCTAGGCCCACTCCTCTTTGGAAGCCGCTCTGCGCACCTCAGTCGCTGTAAGTATGAATAAATGGATTGACATGACTCTGAGTCTCACTGGAACCATATAATCACATCCGCCAACCAAGCCCTCCATTGCCCCCTCAAGTCGTGACTACCCCCGTGTTTCGTCTCGTCCAACCAAATACAAGTCACAGTGGGGAAACCGCGACGGAAGGTGTATGGCATAAATCCATGTCGAAACGTAGTGAGATCTTCATAAAAACAAAAATATTATTCGTCCATAAAAGGTCGTAAGTTTTAATTATTTATTTAATTAGAATACGTAATGGATGTTAAAAGTAGTACAATTAGTTGTTTGTATTTGTTAAAAATATTTAACTAGTTTTATCAGGAAGACTAAAACATTAAATATTGGAAAGTACTGTAGAAAAGTATTACAAATGTAAGTGTATTCATATGCAAGAGCATTACATTATAATTTTTCATTTGTGTTTTGTTTATTATTTTGTGGATGGTGAAACATTTACCATTTTCCTGTCGCCCAACCTTCATTATCGGTGTCTGAGTAACCGGGGATTTACGGTTCCATTATCACAAGGAAAAACGTAAAATCTACTCTGTAAATGCAAAAGACGCAAGCATCAATAAAGGAATAAGATAAGGGTGTTCTTTGTCACCAGTTTGATTCAACCACTACTTACAAAGTGCCATGAATATAACTAAGGTTAAAGTAGGTGTAACAATTCAAGGAAGTAAGACCTTCTGACAATATTAAATCAAATGGATAGAGTATTAAAGAAAGATTTTAATATAAAGGAGGACAACAATAGAAGGGGACAATCCAATAAATTCAAATTATTCATGACGCTTTATTTCGACTCGCGTAACGATTACTAAATTTAGTGTTGTAGTTAGTGAATTATCAATTACCTAATGATGTAATGTATCTGACTCCATAATTTTGCACCATATCAGAAGGATAATGGTATTAAAAATAATTGTAACCGTCACGAACAAAAATTAAAAAGTTATCTATAACTTGCCTATGTTAAATAAAACAATTGAAATCATTTAAAAGGTTTAACATAAGGTTTTATTATCATATTATTTATGATTGACGTACGGTCAACTTTATCAATTTAATTATTAGTCAGTATTTAAGTTTATCTGAACTGACATTAACAAATTATACATTAAATGTATTTAAAATACATAAATTAAAAATTGAGAAATAGCTGTAAGAACATGAAATACATACACACATATTCTGAAATACATACACAAATTAATACATAAATGACACATAAAACTAACACATAGTTAACGTAGCAATGACAGTATTATCAATATAAACTAATATTTGGTGTCCAATCCGTTTGTGCATGTCAATATGACATTTATTATTTGAAAAAGTATATCACCATTGCATTGAAACTTATATTTCCTAGTTGATGACGTTTTAAACGTTTATAATTACTGAAATAACGATTTAACCAACTCAAACAATAAATTGTATGTTAAATTGACAAAAGTTCTTGTCTGACTCACGGTAAGTCGTTTCTCATATTTATCTTGGTCATGTAGTAGCCGTCTCAGTAGCTTCTTATACCACACTATATTTGATTGTTGGATTTGCTCAATATTGATGTTATTGATTTTACATTTTAGGTTGCAACGAATCTAATGCGTTGTGCAAGCACTAATAAATGTATTAAGACTTAAACTATGCTCCCGTCGCTAGTAACTAAATGAGAGCAGAGTGCTAGAATGACACGTCTGTTCACGAGCGACGATAGGTCTCGAGTGTCGAGAAGAAGCTTCTCTTCGCCTGTCTTTTATTTCGCTACAAAAGTTTCTGATTGGTTCTGCTTGACGTTATTTATTCTTCTGTTTACTAAAATACTTATTTCGTCCTACCGCATCACAGATGATAACTATTGTTCACCAAATGCACTATAGCTTGATATTGTTGCATAATAAAAATATTGTTTGTAGAATGTTTATTATTAATAACTTTACAAAAATATTTAATCTTGTTGATAATCTCTACCGCCCATTTCGCATTATATACGTTTAGGGTATGTAGCTCCGCTACAAAATATTAGGTAGTTTAAACACAAAGGATGGGAGAAGCGAGCAAGAAATAAATAGACTTGCCCTGGCAATAATTGCATTTAATAAGAAGTAAAATGTATTCACATAAAAATGTGTAAGTCTTGAAAGAAAGAAGAACCTAATAAAAACATTTGTATCACCATCTATTGAAACGAGACATGGACAATTGAGATAGAAGAAACAAGTAGAATAGTCTTTTGAAACATGGTGCTACAGGAGGATGCTAAAAAAACTGGAGTGAAAGAGTAATAAATGGAGACTTATTTAAAAGAGTGAAAGAAAAGAGAAGTCTGCTCAAGAAATTAAAATGAAGAAAGGTACAATTTGTAGGACACATCGACATGAAGGAATAGTTAAAAGGGTGATAGAGGGACAGATTAAGGGAAGAAACTGTAGAAGAAGGCTCCGTCTGGAATACATAAAACAGATATGATATGGGACGTGGTTTATACTAGGAGTTGAAGAGAAAAGCAGAGAAGTGCGAAGAATGGAGAGCTGCTGAGCATATTGTTTCTTATATATATAGTAATAGAAAAAAAGTGAAAAATTAAGCTCCCTTATCTAGCCCATTTGGCAGATACTTTCAGGGACAAGATATGTCTTCCTGCTGTAAATTGGCAAGGAGAGGATCGGGTTTGACCGATAATTTCTGTGATATACACACTAATTCTTCTTAAAGTAATAAGAGCTTTTATAAAATATTGGTTTAATCATTATTACCCAAATTACATAACTACAACACCGCATGTCACAATTTCCCATTTAAACATTTCCCTCAAAAGGCATGCTACTAATTACCACCAAGTTATTCATGTTTCAATATCACTGAATTTATTAGTTTCAACACAATGAGTCTGCTTAAAAATATTTTAAAGTTTATGATTCTTTAGCATAGTTTATCATACATGTGTTACCACAGTTCAATACATATGCCCTACTTCACATAAAACATTTCAACAATTAAAGTCACAATTGCCACCAGTTTTTGGCATGCTTCTGTTATCTCTTGAAGAAATTTTCGATTGCACACAATAAAGCGAACAATGTACTTTTAATAACCCACCGAAGAATTTCCTTAAAAATGAGGAGAAATTCAGCACCAACCGCCGTGGGATGTCGTTGACCTTCCGAGGGCGTAGATGCCCTGACTCCACGTCTGTGGCCCCGTCCGTACCAAAGCCTTCCCAGATTAGTAGCGGTGACCCTGACAGTTCGAATCCGTCATCGGACGTCGGATATTGATTGAAGCCATCATAAGCGAAAATTGAACATGTGAGAGCATCTCTTGCTCTCGTAATGATCAATTTTGTCACTCTTAATAAAGTCAGAATGTTGATCTTCAGTAAATCACTGCGTTAACCTGTCTTCCATTTATGTCAATTAACATCTCAGAACGAAAACAACGTTCTAGAATAAGCCGATGCGTCTCTGACAGTGCGTTGACGCCTAAATGTCTCTTCAATAGAACATCCCAAAACTCAAAAACAGAATATTCTCAAAGGTACTCAATTCTCAAAAAAAGTCTAAACAGAATCTAAAATCTGAATCTCGAAAATCAGAAACAGAATCATAATCAAAATCAACTTCAGAATCGTCGTTCCTCATCTAATCAAAGTCAGAATATTTCTTCTAAAATCATAATCACTATCGTCTCGAAATCATCATCACAAATCCTCGTCAAAATACAAGTCACAATTCTCTCAAAGTGTCTCCGCTCCAATCTTAAATAACAAGCTCCCCACTTCTCTGACGGAACAAGGCAAACTTAGCTCCTCCCAACGCTGACGTCTTTCATTCTTTTTAGCCAATTCCTAACAATTATTCACCCACGTAGCTTTCCCCAATTGGTTAAACTTTCTGTGACGTTATTTATCAACCAATAACGGAGCTTATTTTAACTATAACACCACTTCGTATTGTAACTCAATATTTTTCCTAAATTGACATCTAATTTACGATCAACGGGTTCGTGACACACTCCTCTCACAAAGATCTATTCATTCCATTAAAAGGAATCCATTTCTGTCCCCTGCAAAATAACACTGAAATTTGATATTTGCTAACCAACATTATAACCTTCTTCCTTGTATGAGCTCGCGCTCCCCTGTATGGTCGTCACCCTTCCCACTTCTCTGTCCATTTTAGGTTTTTAAAATGTAGACCTTCATCGCTCGACTTCGCCTAATTGGGTCTCCCTCTTGCAAAGGGTCTCCGCAAAGACCTACATTCATTTCATCACAAAACTAAGCCCATTTATAATTTCCATGTGGTTCACGCAACTACTTGTTTCTCACAACTACTTGTTTGTTCTGCCTTTTCAGAGTCTGGAAGCTCATTCTTAACGACGACTGTCCTTCCTCTTTCATTATTTCATCTTGAAACGTCAAATAATTTTCAAAATTAGTAAAACGTATTATGAAAGGTTACAACCAGATGTCTGTTATGAACTTTTACTGTGCCTGGACGCGTGCTCAAGTGAGGGTCGTCTCCCCCTTCCACCATCCTTTTGTTAAAAACTCGAGAAAAACTAGACCCTTTTCCGAACTCGTAGATACTTGCCTGCGTTGTTCGAGAGATCTTATTAAGAGGCGTTTTATTTTCGCGCTTGCACGAACTCGCGAATAAGATCTCTTCCATTTATTACAAGGCTTTTATAATAATTCTCAAGTTATTTATATATTACAATATATATTGTAAGAAATAAATAGTTTTGTACTTGTGAACCATTGACAGAATTACGAAAAGGCGTATATTTTCGGAATCTTAGGTAATTCGAAAATGGAGGTTGTCTTGTGACACGAAGCGCGCAGTCTGGCAAGCTTGTTCTAGCAATTTAAAAGAGGTCTGGAGTGTTTTAAAATAATGGTAATAATGGATGACATGAAGGAAACAATATTTGTTTGAAGCACGCTTTTAGGCAAGGTTAAAGGGTAAATAAATATTTAGTGGTATTTCGTAAGCCCGTGTGAGGGACATGAGAAATCTTAATCTCCTAAGTCTGAAGAGAGGCAAAATTTGCTGTCCTCGAAAATTGAAGGTGTTGAAAAACAAAAACAAGTTCTAACAATTTTGAAAGGAGGAAAGGATACGTTATAAGAAAAGAGAGAATGGAAGGGGTAAAATATCTATCGAAAATCCGTGTGAGAGAAGAACAGTTTTTGATTTGTGACGCGAGTCTTCTATACGAAGGGCTACACTAAGGCAAGTTTGGAGAATGAAAGTCTTGATTTCAGACGTAAAGAATACATAAGATAGGAGAAAGGAAGAAAACAGCCATCGTTCAGGATGAACCTTTAGGCGCTGCGAAAGGGGCAAAATAAACAATTAGTGGTGAGAGGTCGAGGATTCCTGAGAGAGATATAAAGGAGCTTCACTTTGTAAATTTAGGAGACACTGGAATGGATACTTGTGATGAGACTCTTGTAGACGCAGAAACATGCAGGTGCCAAGAGGAACGAAAGGTCTGGATGTTGATGTAATCTAAACAAAACAAGAGGAGAATGGGTGGAGACCACCCAGGGGACCAAACATGCAACCCTCTGTAGGAGAAGGTTATAACGATTTTTAGCAGACTTGTCACATATAAATGTTATTTAGCAGAGGGCAAAGAAATGGGTTACTTTTAAGGGAATGAATAGACTTTTGTGATATGGGTACGTCACAAGACGAAGTGATGTTAGTTAAAACAAGCACCGTTATTGGTTCACAAATAATTACGTAACAGAATAATTACGTCTCGGAAAGCCACGAGAGTGAAACATTGTTAGAAATTGGCTAAAAATTAATAGTGACGTCAGCGTAAGGGGTGGCTTCGTTGCCCAGTTCCTTCACAGGAGTGGGGATTTGATTATTTAAAGTTGAAGCAGAGAAGCTCCAGAAGTTTTTTCGTTATCAGATTATCATCATGACTATGGGTATTTGTATTACGGATCATTATTAGTAGAATTATTATTACGATTTCTGACTTCGAGTTTGTCATTATGAGCATTGTTACGAGACTTTTGACTTTGAGTTTTGATCGTGATTACGATTTCTGATGTTGAGTCTCATGAGTATGGTCATATTCTATTGAAGAGCTATTTTAGGATTCCATGTATTATTTGCGACGCTTCGGTTTCTTTTAGAACATTGTTTTGTTCTAAGAAGTTAAATGTCATTTATGAACGGACCAATAACGCAGTAATCATGTGAATGAACAATCTGACTTTATTAAGAGTGGCGATTTCAAATATTACGGGAGTAAAACTTACACTCACGTATTCGTCAAATTTCGCTTACGATGACTTCGACCAACATTCAACGTCCGATGAGGGGTTCGGACTGGCATGGTGGCAGCAGTTAATCTGGAAGGGCTTTGGTTCCGACGGGACAACTGTGGCTTGATTTGGAGTCAGGGCTCCCACGACGTCCGCAGGTCACCGACTCCCCACTACGGTTGGTGCTGTATTTCTCATCATTTATAAGGTAATTCTTTCAAGGGCCATTATTGGTACCTAGTTCACTTTAAAGTGTGCAATCGATAATCTCATCAAGTGAAACAAAAGCATGCCAAAGACTCTCGTAACAAATTGTGACTTTAAATTTTAAGAAACATGATGTGAAGAAGAGCTGCAATAATGAACTGTGGTAATATTTGTATGGTAAACAATGTTAAAGACTCATAAACTTTAAAATATCTCAAACGGGCTCCTTCCGTTAAAGTGATAAAGTCAGTCATGTATAACTTGGTAGAAATTTATTGCATGTCTTTTTGGGTAAGTGGATAAAGGGGAAACGGGTGAAATCCTTTTTTGTATTTTGGGTAATAATAATTAAACCAATATTTTATAAAAGCTGTTTTCTTCACAAAGAACTAATGTGTATTTTACGTAAATTATCGACCGAACCCTGTTCCTCAACTAGCCATTTTCGTAGCAGGAGAACGTATATTATCACTGAGAATGCTTGCCGAATTGGTCAGGTAAAGGTATTAATTAATTAATGGTTTTATTCATTTACCCCAATTGTTGTTATATATATATATAAACAATTATTTAAACATATTGGAAATCCCCGGTTAATGCCAAAGTTATAAGTGATGGGTTTTACGAATATGGCACGATGATCTATAATCTTTGTTTCGTTAATAAACTTAACTAAAAAAAAAGTCATTGGAACTGGATTCACGGAGTCCATAAAACCCTGTTAATATAATTGAGGAACAGGGTGATGAGAGTTCAAAAAAATAAATTTTTAAAAATCCCTTGTTTAAAAGTATGGAAATAATAAACGTGACGAAGTATGACAATATACTTGGTGACTTGAAGGAAACATTTACCCAACGATTCAAAGATTTTGATGATCTCGAAAAACAGATTCAATTTATTTTTAACTCTATTTTATGCCATCCTTGAAAATGTTCTTCCTCCCTGCAAATGGAACATGTTATAAAATGTGACATAGGTTTATGTGCACGGAACAGTCTAACATTGTCATGCAAAAAACTTGTTCCCAAGTTACGATAGTTTTGTGTTTTGCTGGTGAAATTATATCAGTGGTCGGCGGTACGTTCTCCGGCAAACGACGTTTTTAAAATGAAGCTCACTAAATCCCGTTTTATATCAAGGCTCACGGACGAATCTTTTAAAGCTGTTATGATAAATATGTTCTGTAAAGTATCTGCTCGTGACTTAAACCAAGAATTTATTTATTTACTTGATGTCTTATGGCGAGGTTCGGGCTATTTGGTCTGCTCTTCCATCCAACGGTGAAATAGGAAGGAAAGTTGTTGGGTTTCCAGGGAACTTATGGCAACAAACCAAAATTTCTCTGGAGTAGGCGAGGGAAACCTCAGCAGTCTCACCAGTTCGGTCGGGTAGGTTTTGAACCCTCACGGTATGGAAGCAACGAAGTTTTTGGACCACCGCTGCACCAGAGTCGGAATTAAATATATTGTAGCTGAAGTGACAGTGTCTATAATTTTGCTAATTTTCATCAATATTGTCGTCTCATTAATCATTTTATTATTTTGGGATCGTTCACGTTATTTATTTATTTATTTGAGAATGATAATTTTCTTTATCATAATAATTATGTCATAATTCTCTCTATTTTTGTTAGTTTTTCTCTCAGCAGTGGATTATAAAAATACGTTCTGCTGGGAGGATGAATATAATTTAGGTCCAAGAACTTTCTGGTAATGTGGGCTAAAGACAATACGACGCGGTGTTGCAGTTTGCTTGTTATATTGCTATTGTTCGCAAGTTTTTAATGTAAACAACTAAGGATTGGGGTAGTAATTCTAGGGTAGATAAAATAATACGTTCTATAAAATGATTACTTCTTGAACATTCCAGTCTTTTTACTTCGAATGCTAGTTGTTGATAATAATAATAGTATTTATTTCATAATAATACAATTACATTTCAAAATAGTCCACAAAAAACCTTTACAAAATTTAACAACAGTTAACAGTCTTATTATAAACAAGCGCATTCATATAATAAACAATTACATTCTTATGTAATAAACAAGTACATCCTCATATTATAAACAAGTACATTATCATATTATAAAACAAGTACTTGTTTACTTTTCTTGTAGATTTTCAAATTGAATTCTCTCTCTTAGAGTTTTTTCTCACCACAGAGCGTACCATCTATCTTCCCCTTTTTCTTATTTAACATTTAATTTTATTGCACTTATCATTTAAAATTTCCCTTTTCATATTTTATATTCAATTGACAAACACTTGACTTGTTTTTCAATTTCTCTTGTTTGTTTTATGTTTGTTGACGGCAATGGCATTTTGTTCAAAATTTTTGGAGTTCAGAATTTTATTGTTCCTTCTCCATATATCTTATAGACCTTAATATCTATATTAAAATATCTATTTCTCGCTTCATATTTTTTGTCATATAATATTCTAAATTCTGGTATATGGTAGCTTTCAGTGATCTTTTGAAAGTAAAAGAGGTATTTTACTGTCAATATTCCATTTGCTTTAAATTTTTCTCCCAACACTAAATCATTATTTTTAAGTTTTTCAGGCAGACATATCTTGATTTTACTTTGCAGGTTCTGTAAAATTTCTAAGTTTGGGTCCGAAGAAGCACCCCAGGAGCTTATTCCATATCTAATTAGGGATTCAACCAATAAAAAATAGATGATACTTAACCTAGTGTATGGTTCAATGTCTTTTATTTCTAAGATTGTCCATATGGGTCATTCCACTCATTACGCCCTAAAATTTCTCCGACACATTCAGATTTTGCTAATAATTTTTCTGGGGGATCAAAATGTTGTCGAAGGAAGTGATAAAATGTTTATTGAGTTTTTATTGAACTGCTTTAGTTTAATTACTACTGAGACGATTTTTCCTGAGTGTACAGAGCACGTGAGGTAAACAATCATGTAAATTTCTATGAAACCCTTGGGAACTGAAACCCACTTAATCTACCAATAGTAGACATTTTATTTTATAGAAAAATTTACCTACAGTCACTTAAAATGGCAACATACGTCTAAAGTTTGAACGAAAACCTCAAAATTTAATTTTTTCTATGAAAAATTGTTTCTCAAATACACCTCAGAATTTAACACAATTTTATGGCTTAAATTAGAACTAGTGAACTCGAATTACACCATTTTCTGGCGTGGGAAATTCACAAACTTCAAAGTTATAGTAATTTAAATTTAAAATCTTGATTTTCACGTATGTAATTTCCTTGCTATCATACGTCGACGTAAAAATCAATATATATGAATTAAAGAAACACTTTGATTTCCAAACTTAATTACAGAAGAGATAAGATAAGTCCAGTTTCCATACTTCAATTTCCGTTGAAAATATCTTTTACTTTTTAATTCTTTTAAACTTTAGTTTGTCCTCTTTCTTTTGGTAGCTGGTCTGCAATAAAAGTAAAATATTCTTAAATTAAAACTAATATTCATACAATGACATATAATGAAGTTTTCTTATTTTGTAAAAAATGTACTAATTCATACCTAGTTCCAATTCTTGATGCTATTAATTGTGTACAATTATTATTGTAAAATCTGATTAATTTTAAAATTACATTTATGAAATTTACCTATTAATTTACGTTCAACATGACCTTTATTATAAGTTGACCCAATTCACCAAAGTTTTTCGACAGCAACTACTATTCACGTTCATTATGAAATCAAATTAAATAAAAAATTAAAAACATACGACCTTTTATGGACGTATATATATATATATA
>NNCF01126018.1:50280-101846 GCA_002313205.1 Laupala kohalensis | reverse complement strand
AAATGTACTTTAAATGAAGTAATAAAAATCTCCTTCAAGGGAGAAGATTCTGCGCAGTAGCCCGCGCGCAACCAAACCGGAAGATAAAGAAATGACAAACATATCGGGAAACAGGTCAAAATTAACCAGGGGTTGTTTTGAAAAGATTTAACAAAGGTGTGGGTGAAGAAGCATTAAAATTCGAAGGACCAGTTTTTGGGGTCATTTCGAGGCGGAACTCAGAAATGCAAAACGGGTCATAAGAATTGGGAAGTTAAAGAGGCTGAGGATCAAAGCGGATCGACACGACGTACGTCAAGGGAGCAAGAAGCTTTTGCCGACGCAGAAGACGAACAAAAGGCGTGAGTGACGAAGGGTGGTGGTTACCACGGGACATGCGAACATGTTCGAACAAGAAGGACCGCGAGTTATTTAGCAGGCGACCAAATGACATGGGAAAAGAAGCGGCGCAAATAACAAGGACAATGGGAGACCCGGTTCGCTGTCTCAAGACGCGAGGATCCCTCAAGAGGCGGGGGACCTCGTGATCACGTCGTGGCGTCGCCCAAAAATTACAAAGTGGTGTTAAAATAGGGCATTGCGATTAGCCGAGGTCGTGCAGACGTCACGGGCAAAGAGCCAAATAAAATGACACCACGTGGAGTGGAGGGAACGAGATAATTGACTTAAGAGGCCACGTGACGGGAGGATGGGCGTGACTGCCTCTTTAATATTTTGAGAAATAGAGGGGATGGTTGTAACTTAATAAGGAGTGCGGGAGCGCTCGAGAGATAGACGAGAGATGAAAGAGATGGTCATAATGATTTGAGAGACCAATTTCGAACTTACTTACTGAGCGATAACATTTTATTTAGCGAGATTTATCTTGCTTACATGTTACGTGTTACTAACCTTGAATCATCCGAGTTATCATAGATAGGAACGATTGTAAGTGATTTCACTAGTTGGTGAGTTATCACTTCGCATCAATCACTCACGAGCGCGAGATTTATCAATCAGTTTCTTCTGATTGATTTTCAGTTTTCGAACCTTATTAACTTGCTACAACGGGATTATTCCGATATTTTCGATGACAGGAAACTCAACATCGCATTAGATGGCTGACAAACCATCAAGTCATTTTATTTTCTCTACATTTTGCAGTACGTAATAAATTTGTTTGTATCGGATTAATATTGAACACATTTAAAAATTCATTGATTCGATCTGTTAATATATTAGGTGTTGTTAAATAAACTGATTGTTGAGAATCATGATTTTGCAATAGATATTTTCGATGCATCAGATGTTAATTGTTGAATCTTCAAGTCATCATAGAGGTGGATCAGTTACAGGTTGAGTAGCAGACCGAGAGTCACAAGCGATACAGACATTTAATTCACTCTCCATGCCAGAATTGTTACTTTAAATTGTCGCAACGGGGCCAGCCTCAGTTAAATATTGGGGCGGTGTTTATCCCCGTTGGTGGGCAGTATAGTCAGACTTAGATCTAGAAAGACTCGCTTGGCATTGCCCTGTCATAGGTCTTAGTGAGAGGTTGAAATAATAACTCATGCACATAAGCTAGAGAGATTTACTGAATTTTAAAGCCCTAAGTGGGCGTAAAAACAATTGATTACATCGCTGTACTTGAGTCCGGCGTGAATTACAACGTTCTAGCATAGCTTGCCGTAAGGGCTGCTAGTGTCGAGATCCGACAATGTTCCAAGTTCATACCATCGGAGAGTTCATTCGCCTCGGTGGTGGAGTCCACAGCAGTGGCCACGGTGACGGGTTCACTGCGAAGATGACTTGGTGATCCAATCTACCGACTAGTCGTAGCCGTCGTCGTAGTCGAGCAGAGAGAAGAGGAGAGCCCAGAGAGGCTTTGCCCATGGCTTAAGTAAGATCGNGGGGGGGTGATCGGGAGGTGAAGAATCCTTGAGCCAACACCCTGACGAGGTGGGGGAGGCGCGTGTCCGTAAGGATCCAGCGCTGTGTTGAGATGGGGGGGTTTTTTCTGTAGAGATGGAAAAGTTGCACACGGCCCATCGAGGGACTGGTAGAGATGGCAGGGCGTTGTCCATAAGTTAAGATGCGTTTATTAAGAAAGTAGGAGGGATTGTCATATGGTGGGGGTTTGCATGGGGTGACTGCCACGCGTAGTCACGCGGCCCTGTGTCACTTTCCGGGGAATTACGCATCTATCCCACATACAAAAACAGGAAGTGGTCCCTATCTCTCGCGGCTGGGCACCGCGGTTGAAGGAGAGGCTCTGTTGGGGGCAAGTAACCTGAATATCACTATCAGCCCTTCTAATTAGCGAGATGATAAATCTCGGGAGACTCCCACACCACGTGGCGAGAGGCCCTGTGAGGGAAGCCTCATGTCGCTTTGTGACAAAATTTCTTTCCACACATCTTTGTTTTATTGTGTCTTTATGACTTGCCGACATCGAGGTCATTAGAGCCCTAATATTTTTGGACAAGAAGGGACAATTCTGTTACGCACTAGGGAAAGCCAACATGACTCTCCCCGTGCGTAGGGCTCGCCGAATGAACAACCGTACCCACTAATTTGGTTTCCTTCCAAAATCATGGGAAATTTTGTAATACTCTCCCTCAGTTCCCTTTGATATTTTTAGAGTTTTTCTACCGGATAAACATGTTTAATGGATTGCAATAATAAAATAGTTTTTTTGAATAAAAGTTAAAAATCGATGTTCATGATTCAAACAGATTGTTTCTCATTCTACTTAACGAATTAACTAATGATCTCTATCAGATTTTTTTACATGTTTATAATTATCGTCACCCAAACACAGTATTATCACTTCGTAGTGTACACATTCCTAGGTAATTCTATGGTAACAACAGTTACAAGTAAAACATGTGCGTCTCTTCATTATAATCTAAAATCTTACACCTAATTTTCTTCTTTTTTCTCTTGGCACCACTGTTGCCAATCATTGTAAATACAGGGCAATGCAACTATAGTAAACGCAAATCGTTATGATCGAGATGTACGTATGCGCGACCTCGGAAGCAATTGAAGCATTAAAAATGGACTCGTCTTATCTTTTTTGTAATAAAGTGTTAAAAATCAAAGTGTTTGTTTAATTCATATATTGATATTTAAGGCTTCGTTAGTTATTAAGGAAGTCACATACGTGAAATTTCAGATTTTTAATTGAAAATACTATAACTTTGAAAGTTATGCCACGCCAAAAATTGGAGTAATTAGAGCTCACTAGTCCTTCTTTCAGTCTCAGAAGTTTCGTTAAATTCCGAGGTGGAGTATTCGAGAAATTATTTTTCGAAGAAAAAATTAAATTTTGACGTTTTCGTTGAAATTTACAACGTATATTGCCATTTTCAATGTCTGTAGGTTACTTTTTCTTATAAGAAATGTCTACTATTTGTAAATTAAGTGTGTTTCAATTTCCAACGGGATTTCATCTCCTGGTACTTTATTAATATTCATGTCTTGTACTAATTTTGAAATGTCCTCTAAACTAACCATAGGTAGATAGAAAGAATTGCGAACTCTTGTCTGTCGTGATTTCTAGAGTTTTATTTTAACACTTATGTACTATTTCTTCTAATTGGTTTTTAAAATTCAGTGCTAGATTCAATCACTGTTCTAGAGAAAAATTCACATATTTTGCTCTCCTTATTTACTATTTCATTTTTTCTACCTGGTCCATGAAATATAATTTTAACTCCCACTAAATAATGATCAGTTATCTTAATTTTAGGTATGAATAGTACTACATTTTCATGATTTCCACTAACTGTTACATTGTCGAAACATGACTGTATTAATCTATTGTCAATGAATTTCTCTCTAGTTACAGTGTAGTATTTCATGTTTCACTAAGGTATCACTGTATTTGGCGGCTATCTTTGAGTTTTTTAGTATATTGATATTAATGTCTCCAATCATAATCTTATTAGGTGTTTTGTTTCTTCTCAAAAATTTTCCTAGCTCAGCAATAAATTTTTCAATGCTTTCATTCGGTGGTCGATATATGTCATAGATTGAGACATTTACGCTATTATTGATTTAGGAATTTCCAAAAACACTTTCACTATGTTCGCTTTCATATTCCTCTTATTCAAAATTTAGAATATCTTTAACCCACAAAATTAATCCTCCCTCTATCTCTGTTTTCTTAGTTTTGAAACTTGCTGACACTTAACAATATTACTAAACTTCACTTAACAATATTATCTGAGTCTTATTATTTTACTAATCTTCACATGAACTTCATCCCAGTGCTTTTCAATTGACGTAATATTAAAATGTATCATGTTAAGGTGAGTCTTTTCCTGATTGAACAGCTCACTCAAATTCGTCTCTCACTCTAATACCATTGTGTCTTTTATTTCTCTATTATCTATAAAACTAAAATTCATAATTAAAAATCTCTAATTAAGTTAGCATTCAATTTACAACAATTCTAAGTCACTCTCTTTCATAAATTTAACAACTCTTGATACTTCTTTTTTCACTAAACTCCTGCCGTCTTTAGCCCAGATGAAGCTCATAATCATTTTATTTTTTGTTTGTTTTATTTTTTACATGAACACTAGCAATTTCATCTTTTGCAAAGTTTTCCACCCCCATTTTTTTCACAAAATTCAGCACAACGTCTCTTGATAAATTTCTAGGTCATCATCTCAATATTGTTTTTTAAGTTTTCCTGCTCCAAAACAATAATTTTATCTGCTAAACAGTTTTCTTCCTGCCCCCTTATCTGCAATTTCTTTTTGATTCCCTGAAGCTCAGTTATCTCCTTTACTAGATCATCGTATTTTTCACTAAGAAACGAAATGGTATTTTTAGGTCTAACATATCTTCCCTAAACAAGTCAATTTTTTGGTTGATTTGTAGCACTTTCTGCAGAATTGTACTATCACTTCTTCCTTCTTTCTCCTCTGTAACAACATTGTCCTTCTCTGTCTGCACCCATTACACCTCTATTCCTTCTTCCTTTTCTTAGGCATAGATTTGTAGGACAACTCCTTCATAGGATGACAAGTAAAATGCACTATATTACAGCATCCGAGACAGTAAATTTCATATTCAATTACATATAAATCACACACTCCAGACTTATCTTCTCCCATCTTTCATTATTTAAAAAAAATGTGTTTTCGCTCCAACTTTCGCTCCAACACATACTAACCTCACTTTTAACTACCAAAAACGTGTTTACAAAAACTACGTTAAAAACGTTTACTCAATAAAAACTTTTTCTCACAACAAAACTTCCGTTCCAAAGGCTTCTCCTAACAAATTCTCTTCACCCTTGAAACCCACAACACGCCAACACCTTATTTCTTTCTAATTAAATAGGAGTTTATATAGTCTACGTGATACTACGTGATATATCGATATTTTGTCGTTCTTTGTTTTATCTAGATTGTTATAATTCACACCAAGGAAACTATACACAGGAGATGGCACTCGTGGAGTGGGGGTATATATGAAAAGCGACGTCAGCTCATGCGGCAACATGAATCTTCAACGCCATCACACGTTGGTTATTGTAATTACTTCATATTCATTTGTCTAGATAGAAAAGTGCCACGTGCTTTTAATTACAGTAGCACGAGTACTTTACTTGTATGCTGTTGATATCAAGTAAACGTGTGGTAAATTTTTCGTGTTTATTAACTTAATAATTATTATTATTTTATTAATAATAATTAATTAAATTTATTTATTCTACTACTATTAACGTCCATTATGTAATCTAATTAAATAAATAATTAAAAACATTTTTAATGACATTTTTACGTTTACAGCAAAAAAAAATCAAAAATAGGAATTTTATATTTGAAAGTCGCGTCATTTTGGGTCAGCTAATTTGTATTTCTAAATTTCCTCCACGGATTCATGATCAGCAACCCCAAAAACCTCCGTGTAAGAATTTTTTTCTACAAATAATCAATATTACAAATTTTTGTCTTTTATGCTCCCAAATTATGCACTTTTGGATGCAATTATGGGCTAAAAATGCATTTTAAGAGTTCTAAATCACTCTATATGTGTTGTGAGGTTTATATAACAATGAAACAAAACATTTTGAACCAATTTTTTCCACATTCAACAGAACACGTTTGAAAAATATTTGAAAGAAACACAAAAATAACGAAAAATGTACATTTTTGCATAAAAGTGCATTTTAAATTTGGTTTCCTAGGCTACCAAATCTGCGGGTTGTAATTTTATCATTGTATACACCTTAAATAAGATTTCTTCGAAAAAAAATGTACCTCCCATTTCCTCTAAATCGATTTTTTTTCCTAATTCCAACGGACTATAATTAGAATCCAGGCATTCAAAAGAAACTTAAAATCAGTAGAACAAAGCGTAGTTACCTCACATTGCAGTAATAATGATCGCTTGATAGATTGGGAGAATACATTAATGTTGGACAAAAAGTTAATTATTACAAACGTTGTATATCAGAAATGATATTTTAAAAAATGCACGCGGGAGTTTGCATTTGCCCACAGACACTGAAAAATTATCTCATTTACACAATACTATATTATAATACGCTTGTGTTTCTGTTTATTTGTAAAAATATTTTGTGTTTATATTTCTGTTTATATAATGTTCATTTGTCTTGTTGTTATGTTTATTGTCACGTGACGACGACGATCAGCTGAACTTAACTCGGAGCGGGAACTGCCGTTGAAGTAGTTACAACAACCAACGTGAGATGGCGCTGAAGATTTATGTTGCCTAGAGTACCTATAAATAGAGTAACACTGATGTGCCTGCTGACCTGTTGACACTTCTGACTGGTGCCGCCCTTTTGTACCTTTTTTCGCGCCAATTTCAAAGTTCTGAGGCTCCTGAGGCAACGCCGCCTAGACTACAGATCCATAGAACTTACACAACGTGTTACGACTCTACGTGCATAGCAATAGCATGAAGTATATAGCAACTATTGTTTACATTTATCAAATGTAGAATATTATTACCACCGTGAAAAAGCAATCCACAATACATATAAATATGAATATATGTTTATTTAGATAAATCTATATTATATGGAACCCAATAATCTTAATATCATGTTTTTACGTAAAGGAGGTTTACTCTTTTGTGTTTTCTAATATATCAAGTGTCGAGCATTGGCGCATTTACTGTTTGCAAAGTATCATTTCCAAGTAGTATTCTTTGTCCATGATATTCAGAATGCTGAAGTGTTCAATTAGGTGTTGAAAGAATTTTTGTGGGTAATATTCACTTTGTTGCTTTCCAAAAGATGTAAAGTAACTTAGTAGTAGTAGTAACTAAAAATTGTTTAACTGTAAATTTTAAAAAAATGTTCCTATTTCATTTCCTTATGTGTCTACTGAGTTAAATGTTTTTTTAATGATTTCTTGTAAATGTGGAAAAAATTGTAATGATTTTTTTGTAAATGTGACGCTTCTTGTTCATCAACTCAAAATAATGTATGGATAATATTTACCAATCCACTTATTTAACTAACCCTTACGAAAAAAATCAATAATATTCCGCAATTGCTCTTTGTCATTGTTATGGCACTTTTATTTTTGATTGATTCAAATACAAAAATTCGCATTTATACATCAATCAACAAGTGATATTATTATTCTAAATTAATTTTAGTGATCAAATTAATATTATTGCACTAATTTTTTGTAAATTGCGTAATTGAATCGAAACTGATAAATATTAAAGCGTACGCTCATTGAAATGTTATTCACATTGTGCTCCCATGGCAATTATTCATTACAATGCGCCTTGCTCGCTGGGGGTTACAGCCCCAGACTCCCAAATAACGGGCTGCGCCCGTGCTAGGGCATCCAGATGAAAAAACCCTATTGCTAGATTTAAACGATTCACCGCGTAGTCCATGTAACGTGTAGTGCTTCCGGTGACACTATCTAAAAGCAGAAAATAGATTTTTGCGGCACTGTATAATAGCAATAAATATTTACTGCAAAATAACTGTTTTTTGTTAGTTTTTACTATTATGAAATATTTTCAATTATAAATATGTGTTCCGCTGATCTGTTTGTCGTAAACATACTTAATTATATTTCTCTAAATTCTTGGTTCATACGTACCAACGTTCCCAATGTATTAATTCTGCTTACAAATTGTGTGTTGCCATTGCACTAGGTAACATTGATTTTATTATTAGTAATTTATGAAACAGGCTTTGCACTTTCTTGCTTTAATTGTACAAACCTTTATTTGTCGAGTCTGAAAACCAATGTCCTTTCAAAAAATATTAATGTGAATTTTCAAGTCATGTGTTACATTCATTCCCTGCTAATTGGTAAATGAATACTCAAATAAACTTAAACACATGTACGAAATGAAAGAATAGGTCGATAAATATTCTCGATAAGCACACAACATAATTTTATTGAATATCGATATATTATTTCATGAGTCATATTGCTAATAGCTAACTATATTCAAGGAGTAAACAAATGCGACACAAGCATATAGAAATTGCTTGGAGTAAAACAATTAACTTATAATGATACGTATAAAAGACAGGTGACAGATAAAATTTCTTTTTCACAAGAAACGAACGAACAAACAAAAAATTTGAATCTTAAGGAGCCTTAAAAATTGCTCAATTATAGCAAAATATACTCACAGTATTTTGCTAAATGTCTTTGCAATGAAAATGAAATTCAAATTCAGCCCATTGTAAGACGTATTATAAGAGATTCAAAAATTGTGAATTTTTTTAGAAAAATTTATAAATACGTATAAAGTAGATCATAAAACATTGTTCTAAAATAAAAAATTAACCTAACATTATTTTACATCATATAAATTATTGTTTCTTGCCTAAACGTAATTCCTTTAAAACGTAAACAAACATTTGAAACGAATCAATGAATCGATTCCAATTTTCACGGCCTGCTGTATCGATAAATTAGCTTGTCCATGTCTTATTGAAAATATTAAAATACGATACAATTTATTATGAACTTAGAAATTTCACTTTTAAAGATCGTAAAACGAATTTCAATATCAAAACTACAAAAAAATTCAGACACTTTGACAACGTATATTTGCAATGTAAATAAAATACAAATACGTACCTTAGCAAACATTCACAAAAATGCATACGACACATTCATGAATAAATGTTGTTTGACCAATACAAATTTCCTGCAATTACGTTTCCAACTTAATTGTTGTTATTCTTCAGATCCTGTTTTAAATATGTTCATAAATATCCATTTTTCTTATTTTATTTGCACAAAGACACAAAGCAATTTAACACTCATGGTGTTTATTATAAACTTATTTTCCCAAGTCGTGTCTAGTTTTGCAATTATTTGGGATTTTGTGTGTGCACTCGCCAAAGATATGATTGAGTTTGGTTTGGTTACATCGGCGACATGAATCTGTAATTCCGGTTTCTTTTAGGATTACTTTCCTATATTTTCTTGTTTGAGTGACGCCGTCTTGCACTGATCTATGAAGTCCTCTGTTCCTGGGAATAATTTGCCGTTCATTAAAGACTAAGCTGAATCTATTTTATTTATTTTGCTGTTGTTCAGTTGGTTAAGGAAGTTTATCTTGCCAAGTTACCACACTATTTTCTTGTGTTGTTAGAGGTAGAGACATGGTGTACAGTTGGACATGGTCAGGTGACATGGTGTATAGTTTTTACTACTGGTTGGTGTTTGTTGTTGTTTGTCATCGTGGTGCTTACTTTCCCCTCTACATTTTTCAGATCTGTATTTGACCACTTTATTACCCCAATGGAGTAGGATTGCATGGGAATGACTAATTAGTATTTTGCTTTCGTCAGATTACATGAATTTAAATGAGTTTTTGTTGTTATTTCCGTCCTTCTCATGATTTCTTTAGTGATGTAGTCTTTGACTATTGTGTGTCCTGTTCTTTTTGTTTGCATTACACGCAAGTATTTGTACAGTTCATTAGGTTATATTTGTTATATATATTGATATCTCACTGTAGAGAATGGTGTTGTCTCTTTAACCTTTCAACGAACAAGATTTTGAGATTTATATTATCTATCAGGGGTGATTTATTTATGGGGGGCTTAGGAAGTGTGAACATAGGTTCGATAGGATATACATGAAAACAATGGGTTAAAAACCTCAAGTCCTGTAAAAACATGTGATCGAAAAGACTAGTCGATGTAGAGATGTAGAACATCAAATATTACTTAATGGTTTTTCAAATCATATAAAGCATCCTAATTTTTCAAATTTAGAATAATACAAATTTAATACAAAACTTGACTGTTTTGTTAATACTTGACTGTTTACACTACACCACCTCGCGGAAGTGTATTCGCCTGTCGAATTTTCGCTACACAGGCATGACACGGTTGCACCATTTCATTAAACGTCTTGTAAAATCTAAAGTGTAGAAATTTTACGATTTACATACGTTTTTTACGCACAAAACAAATATTCCATTAAATTTGATGATTGTTTTTTTCTTCTTAATCACTCTATTAAATTGGAGTATTTTAACAATTCTATTTTTAATAATTTACGTTATTTTTTGTAGACAGACACATGCTGTCGCTAACTTTTTGAAGAACTCTTTGAGTCCATTCATAGTTGTCATTTAACTCTAACCATGCAGCGTAAGTAGATATAACTATCTTCTTTTCGATTTTATCAACATTTATCGTCAAAAAACATTTCTATCTTTCTGATCATACATTTTTAAAATAAAAGTTAACCTACGTTCATCCTGGACATCTAAACTATCTCCTTATCAAATTTCATGACGATCGATTCAGTGGTTTAGTCGCGATAAAGTAACAAACAGACAGGTACGCTTTCGCGTTACGCATTTATATATTAGTATGGATGGATGGTTCTTGGTAAGAAAACTCTCTTTCTAAAAAAATAGCAACTTATAGAAAAAATAATAAATAAAAGCAGATTCTATGATCGATTTTTCAGTAAATCACATCTTTCTAATCGGACTGTAGACTATGTGACGTTTTGTGGATTATATGTGACTATGGGTAGTCACAAAGGGGCCAAATACATTCTTAAAAACCTAATTTCCTCGAATGAATATTACACATTAACTGTTGTTATATAGCAACGCTAGACAAATAATTTTCATCCGTTTGTTCGTTATGGCTTCCTACTACCAATCCGTAATCAAGCGGTGTCCAAAAGTTTATACACTCGCCACATTTGACAATTCGTTATTTACCATTATTCTGAAATAATACAGTTTTCAGGAATCTGAAGCGAGTATGGAATCGAGATCAGAATCGAACAAAAAAATCCATCATATTCATCAATACTTCAATCTTATTAAATCTTTTTGTGTGGTAATTTTGTAAAATTTTGATAAAAACTAGAAAATTACTGAACAATAATGACCATTAGTCTCTAGACTAGAGACTCTAGTACAACACTCTAGGCAACAGACTTGGAGGTTGATTAAATTATATTGGAACTCACCAATTGTCCGGTTTTTGTTGGATCACATTTTTCTCTCGGCCCGTCTTCATCAGTAATCAGATTTCCTGGTTCCAAGCGTTTCACTCCCATCAACACTATTAGTTGTTTTATTTTTTCTAAAATAATCGGTTAATAGCAGTTTCATAGTTAATTCTATTGTTAGTAATCTTCACCTGCAAGAACACTCCGCATTCGGTGAATTCAGGAGTATGATTGCCACTACTGTCTTTCTGCGAACATGATCTCTTTACTGAGCCTTCCCCTTCCCCTATGTGTGGAAAGATAACCCGTTCCACACGTGGGCTACTTCGCCTATGACCTAGCCATGGCGCCGTGAAGTCGACAGCTGCCTTTCAATCGTCGTAGGGATTTATCACATTCAGATGTTTTGATGACACATCGGTCCCTGGACGAAACATGAAATTCGGTATCGACCCCACATTGCAGTGTATGTTTCCGTTCAAACAGCAGTTAAATTGTGTTTTTTAAAAACAGTTTTAAATATTCTCAGAGACATTACTCAGGAGTAGGGCATATTAATTACGTATCGTTATAGATTTTTATCACGAATTTTGATGGGATTTTCCGCGTTAGTATATGATATAATCTTTCATACTAAAGCCACAAGAACTATCAATAATTGAATTAAGTATTTGGTTATATTTATCCTAGAATGAAAAGCTATCTAGCAGTAGAGCAGCATGGAAACATAAACAATCAAAAACCTCTTATAATAGAAAATCGGGTAATGAATTACACATGCGAGAGAGTGACAATCCGAGGTGAACCCCGAGAGAGGGTACTGAAAATATTATAATGTATTTGGATGAATGAGAAATATTCTTGATGTCGCCTCAAAGCGTAAAAGTTATGCAAACACGTCCGCTTGAAGGAAGAGTTGATCCCTGCAAGGAAGGTTAAGAAAGACGTCTCCGGAATGGAAGCTGATTGTAAGCTGATCTTTCTGTTTACGTTGCGAGATCTACAGAGACCCTGGTAGAGCGAGGAATTCGTGGCTGGAACCTGAGTTCGTCAAAAATTAATGAAGTTAATAGTTTACTCGAAGTCGGAGAATTTGTATAACCTTCATATATGTCTACAAATCAATTTTTATCATAAAATTATCCTCTTTGTAGTTTCGATTTGGTTCCTTTTTTTTCTTTTTTCGGTTTACAGAATAATTCTTAAATAGATACTTGAGAGGGAGCTTTAGCCCCCTCCGTGGGTGCGCCCCTGTTATCTTTACCAATTTCTATTCTGATGTAATTGCTAAATTGCTCTATGATTTTCAAGATGTTTTTCAGACTTTCTGCATTTCTTGCGTAAATGTTGATGTCATGCATGTATATCAGATGTGTGACTGTATTCGACATTTATGTTCTTGATATAGAATCCCAAAATCTTCCCTTGATGTTTGAGGATAGTGGATAATGGGTTCAAAGCTAAGCAAAAAAGTAATCCACTGATTGAATCCCCTTGAAATATTCCTCTGTTGATGCGTATTTTGTTTTTCGTTTTATTAGAGGTTTTGTTGTTGGTTGGGTTGCTTTCTCCGCTTCTCCCTTTGTTGCTTAGGATTTCTGTCGCTATATTTTGTCACAGTGTTTTCGAAAAACTTTGTTACCACTGTTTTTATGTAGGTGTAATGTGTAAAGGAACCAACTGTGGGGTATCATGTCGTACACCATTCTCTAGTTTATATATCCTTTAACTATATTTCGTTGTTTCTGAATAGCAAGGTTCATTACGACTTAATCTATTAAAAGTTGTTCTTTACAAACCATTGAGTAGGGTTAGCTTCCTTTCTCTTCTTAAGCAATTATATTGTTATTTGCGCAGAGTTGGTGTATCTCCTTGCTGATGTTGTTTCTAAAGCATGTGATTGGTCTATATTTGGAGGTGTTCTCTGTATCACTACCTTTGGGTTTGAGGTAGGTGTTTCCAGTACATAATCCTTCTTGTAATATTTCTGGGTGTTGTATTATGGAATTGATTATTTTAAGTAGAATAGTGAACATTTTCATCCAGTAGTTTTGGATTCTTTCTTGTCCGGAACATTTTCACTTGTGGGCTTAGATATTATTTCACCAAGTTCATTCGCTGATAAAAGTGGGTTTTCAGTTTCTGTCAGTCTTTCTGCCGCCATTTCTTCGTCTTCTTATTATATTCGTCTCGTTATTAATAAAGTCTTGAGTACTATGAGTATTTTCAAAAGAGTAGTTTATGAATATTATTCTCGTTTGCTCTGCTTAGTGAGTAACACTTTTTCCGTGTTTAAACTGTTGCCTTATCTCAAAGGAGGGGAGAGTGATGACGCTTTAGTTTCTACCCCCCCCTTCCTTAAACTTTGACTCGTTGCGCACAGTTGCACGTAGCATTCGTCAAAGTACTGATCGCTGACCTCCTCTGCCCTACGGAAACAAGTAAGGGACCATATAACGGAAAGTCAACGTAAACCGAACAGAGAAGAATCGGTTTATAATCAACGTGAATGATGGAGGCGAAGTTCTAATATGTGAGCGACATTAATGTGTTTCTTTCTCTATTTCTTATTATATGCTATCGTTTTATGTACATCGCTCTTCGGACTTACCATTGTAAAGGATGACATTCACTATGATCCATTGATAAGAGTTAATGACTGTATCCTATATTGCGTTCAAGCAAACAGTCCAATCAGGGTGTTTATAATCTTCTTTAATGTACTTTTCTATACTTCAAAGTTTCATTTTCAATAACTTTAGCGGTTAGTGTAATGTGATAAAAAAATTATTGGAGATTTTCTTAAAACTATTCGTGATTTTATAATCTTGGATAATTTATAACTTACCTCCATTTGGAAGATGAATATCATTTATTTTGTGAATGGTATTCGTCCAGCAAAAGGTCGGAAGTCATAAAATATTTATTTATCCTAATTATATAATGTTTGAATTAAATGAGAGTTGTGGTTTGATGAGCATAAAATGGGGTACATTCATATTACAAATAGTTTGAAATATTGCCATGTTTGTATGTAAAATTTAGCTATTGATTTTTTTAATACGTTGATACAGCAAAAATATTGCTCGCTCGTTGTTCCAATAGTAATTTTAAACAGCTTCATGAAAACAATGCGTAATTTTCAGAAAAATCACAGAAAATAATGAACTTTTCTTCTTTTGATGTATCCTTGTGACGTAATTTTAATGTATACTAATGTAATTAATCCTCCGACTACTATCCTAACAGTAACTACAGATGCGCTTCTTGGAACCTAAATTGACCACAAGTTATTAGTGAAAGGTTAATATTCCTTGATTAAAGTCAATCATAAAATGGTACCACGAGATAAAAGACATTTCAATTTCATTATCTGCTATGTTTAGCGAACACATACTAACTGATCAAATTGAATATCACTTGTTTCGGCAAAAGGGCCAGGTTTCCTTATTTTTATTAAATTTAGAATCTTAAATAAAAATATTTTTAAGAGATTGAAATTTTAAGTAAAAGATCACTAATTTCACCTTTTTTAACGGATATTCGCTTGCCTCACTCCTAGCAATCTTCTGTATGCAACTCATAGGGTAAGTAAGAGCACTCCATGATCCATGTTCTTGACGTAAAACTTGGGACAGTATTGATACTTACTAATAGTTTCACGATGTAGAAATATATTTCAAATAGAAAAATAATTCACACTGTATTCGAGTAAATACAAATTGTTCACCGTTATATTATTAAATAGTAATTAACAAAAATAAATATTCTTTTATCGCTTTATTAAACAAATACTTACATGAATGACGCTCATTTGTCTGTCTCCACAGTGATGACATGTAAACGACCTCATGCCGTGTGATCATGTGCGCAGGTAGAGGAGAGATTTAAAAAAGTGCTAGGTTACAAAATTGGGACCGTATTAGTATTTAGAAAATGTTGAATTACATTCATCCCTAACGATAAAGATCAGCTAAAACAGTGCGGTTATGTGATCGAAATATGATGAAGGTACCTTCGTAATTATAGCAAAAAAAATTTCAGATAAATAATATTGCGGATATCCAACAGAAATTATGAGATCAACAGAATGCCATGTATCCGATATTCACTGATACAATCTTACTCTTAAACATACTCCTAGAACCCGTATATGGAAGGGATACAAGTGAAGACGCTAAGGAGGTAAAGGACTGAAAATGTGCGATTCGTTGCGAATATATTGTTTATCCAGGCTGAGAAGTGCTTGAAACTATATGTTAAGAAGAAAAGGTGAGAACACTGCACGGAAAGAGAACCCAGGAGCTCAAAGCCAGCTGCATTACGCCATTCCCATTATAAAGTATGTCATAGTATACTGATCTTCACTCTGAAGAGGGTGTCGTTTATTATATTGGTTGTGAGCGACTTCTCTTCTCGGTCAGCATTTGCACTCCAGGGAGAGAATGTAAGAAGCACGATCTCAGAGCTCCACGGTCATTGCACTGATGATCTAGATACGACATCCCTTCGAGTAATTAAGTTGTTCATCTTCTGAGTCTTCATAACTCCGTTCCATCAATTTCTAAACTGATTCTATCTGTGATCTTAATCTCCTAACGGCAGTGACGAATGAACTAAGGTAACAACTTCATAGCTCACACATCGACCAAAGTCTTCCTGTTGGCTGACGTGAAGAAGGGTCATGTGCAGAAAGCTTTCATTTAAGTGTGAGTGGAGATATATTGAGCATTTAAGGTTTACACATTCCTCTAGCATTAGTTGTTCCAGTGCCTTCCGTAAAGTGAGTGTAAATAGTATGGCAGCATTCCGCTCTTTAAACATGGAACGGAATATAATTCATTGTAATGAGGTCGTCCACGAAGAAGAATGATGAGAGGATTTTTCAAAGGTAGCAGCTACCTGACGCCAAGTACTCCATTGTCCTAATGGTTCTCAGCGTACTTTCTTGCATGTGATCTTGCTTCTTTCAACTTTTCATGGATTTGGAGTAGGAGTCGTCTGAGAACAAGGAGATACTTTTTGTCCGCGGATCTCATATTTGCATTGTGAAAAGGAAGATATTTATTAACTTCTTAGAACTGTAAGAGTATACACATGAACCCACAGTCATTTGTGAAAAAACATGTTAGCAGATATCGTATTGGACAGTTGGAGTTTGGAGTGCCTTCGATGGTAGTGTTGTGGGTGGTCCAGTGGAGGCTCGAGCAAGGGAGCAGGTGGGGACGATGTCTACGTGTCACAGCTGTAAGAACATGCTTGAATGGTTGTGTTGGTGAATGTGAAGTGTTGACGTGTATATTCCGACTATCAGATCTTTAATGGATCGAGCAGGATCAACACCGGGACAGAAGTCCCAATAGATCACTTGTACGATGCACGAAGCATCGGTGTAATCCAGCGACTCAAGTCTCAGAGTGAAAGAGGGTTTGATAGTCTTTTAGCCTTGATTGTTCGGAGGGTTGCTTCCCACGCTGCAAATACAGCTTTGCAATTGTAAAACTTGAATAAGAGACATATTTTTAAAGAGTTTTCGCGCGATGAAAATAGGAAGAACACTTGAGAGAATACGCCAAACTCCTCTTGTGCTTACATCGGTGGTAGATTTCGTCGTTGGCGACGCATACATCCGACGTGGGTTTCTAATGCGCACTATTTCACCGATTGTCCAATATAGAGTAGAAGCCGTAGAAGAACTACCCAGGTTATACATGGCCATTTGGTATATGCGAATGCAACGCAGTGTTACATACACTGGGCCGCACGACCAGTATTGTAACTCACAGCGTTGCCCTACAGCCAGCCCTGTTGGTTCTCCTCCTTTGACGCCAGAGTGCAGTGCCCGCATATGGCAACGACCCACGGTTTTGCATCTGAACCACTCTGCCTACCAAATCCTTCTCCATTGCTGTCGGCAGAAAACATCGTTAATTTGTACGCTGTGAACTGCTGTTGGCTGCACTCACTGTTGGCGTAATTTCCGCTTGAGAAGACTCATGCACAGTCGTTAGGAAGTGATGACTATCGAGAAGGATATGCGCACTATTGCTGTAACTTGGGAACCAAACGCTGCGACAGGGATCTCTGAAAGTAATTAACATCCATTCTCCTCGCACTCGTGTATTCTGATGGTGGAATAAATGATTGGTTTGCAATAGCTGTATTATATCATGGAGACATGATGGGTATCTACAGTAGCTACTACGATTGTTTCTGGAGTTACGATAAACCTTGTCTCAACCGCTACGACAATTGAATACCTATTGTCATGATTAACGTTTTAAAAATTATACATTAGACGGTTTGGTGAAGGATACGCGGACAGGGCAAATGTCTGAAGCCCAGTAGAAGTACTGCATATTGAGAGGAATGAATGAATTTAAGCGAAAATTCTCTAAATGCCCACGACTGGTACGCGTTAACTTTATTTATGGGCTATGTTGTTACAGAAATAAAGTATAAATATTAGGAATGATAAATACTTGAGAAATAAAATAATCGTTCGTTACTAAAACGAGACATTTTAATTTCCCCCAAACTACACACAATAACAACAATATTCAATATAAGGTGTAAGAATTGTAATTTAGGAGCGATTGATAATGTTATAAGGTTATAAAATTCCAATTTGGAAACTTTTATTTTATAAAATTTTAAAGTTTTTGAATTTTGAATGCAACTTGTGAAAAGAAACAGTTTTCAAGCTCAATCGTTTCTTTGTTGCTCGAATCGGGATTATTGGTGGAGTGCATTTCCTTGTTCCCGCGAAGTATATTCAATCTGAAAATTCCATATTAAAGTTTAAATGTATTCTGCATAAAACATTGGATTATTCATACGAATTCTGAATAAACTACAAGACATAAAAACTGTCTCTTAGAATCACAAATGATGTTTTTATAGTTGAAGTTCACGAAGGAAACATGGAAGGTCAGTTATTGTGTATAGTCTCGCCGTGAGGGAGCTATCAGAATCTTGCAATTTCCTCTTCATATCACTGGAGGTAACAGAGGGCTGGGTTTGAGGCGTAAATGTCCCGCGTTACCCTTTCCTTCGGTCTAGTCATCGATCCGAATTGCATGCATTTTTCTCGCACTCCTTCCTCGCTCCATCCAAACGATATTTCGCAAAAGTTGCAAACAAAGGCCATTTATAAAGCTTATGGACAACAGGCAACCGTTTTGTTGCCGTCAAGAATAATGAAGAAGACAGCTATTAACTTGGTGGCGGCGGCTGGCTCGTCGGAGCAACTGCAAAGTTGTTGTTAATAAAGTACGAAACCGGCGATATTTTTCATGGGAGCGTGTGCGCAGGCGCCGCGAATAAATCAAGGTGCGCGTTTTTCACTTCGTTTCAGACCGAGAGAGAGAGACGCCTGCAGGTTGCGGTGAGAAGTACCCTGTTCAACTGTTGCAATGCGCTCACAATGTTCGACGGTTATATCGATTTGAAAAGGGATTTTTGCCATTGAGTTATATATTTTGTTTCTAATATTTAAGGTGATAATATATTTTCTTAAAAAGAAAGAAATTTAAAGTGATAATCTTATGGGGGAATGGCAGCTATATATGACCAACGTTCCAAACGAACAAAGATCGCATTACAATAAGTATAATCATAGAACGATGCGCGGTAAAATAATAACAAGCTGTGTGAAAACGACTATTAGTTAGATGTGTGCTTGAAAGAAAGAAGAATATGATGAACTATTTGTAGTACAGGTGTTCAAATAAATCTCACTCAAAATAGTTTTCTTCGTAGTTGGAATGAAATGCAAAATATCGCTTCATTTCATTAATAGTTTAAAATTTTCTGTACACTATTTACCTTCAATGAATTAAGTTGTCCATTTTCGACTACAAGTTAATAATCAATAAATACTTACGTTCGACCAAATTAAGCAGAGCACAATTTATTATTCTTAACACGTGTTACAAGTACATATAAAACTTAAAAAACACACGTAACAAGTATTAATACAGTGTAGACTGTGTACACGACGTTTCGGTACTAATTTTTGTACCATATTGAATAATAGTACATATTTTCACATTTTGATGTACAATATTGTGATACAAGTTACCTACCAATTTATATAGTCAGTAATCCAAGGCGGTCTAGTGACTGCCAAAGTTTCTCAGGGTCACCGCTCTGATGTATCGCGATCCCTTTCAGAAGGCGCCTCTTCTAATTGTCGGCAGAACTTTTCTGGATAGCCGTTATCTCGTTCTGTTGTTCGCTTACCTAATGGATGGGAACAAATGGATGGGAATATCTATTTTATTCCAACAACATTAACCGTCAGTACCATTACACACCTATTCGTTCCTTTCAATCTTTTAAAGTCACCAAAACCTAAGTCTTCTTCCTCCGTCAAAGTTATTTTACGCGGTATAATTCGTTCATTCGCCAGTTATTTTTCAAACTTACATGCAGAATACATTTTTGTAAAATATTTTAAATTCAAATTACTTCCACTTCACGCTTCCCTTTCGCTCTAATCTCGACCGTGGGCAACACGACGTGCCCTTTCTACAAGGCGGTAACAAAAATGACATAGTTCTCTCGAATATTAACACAGAAAATCCCACAACCCGACCTCATTCTTCCTCGTCCCTGCCCTCACCGTCTAGTAAGTCTTACTTCAGTTGGTAAGTATATTTTGTTGTTGTCCAATACGTCAGTAAGTCGCGTACTAGAATATACGCCACGTCTACAGTAATTCCCATCTCCAGGATACGTAACGTAAGAAAATGTGCGCTCTCGTACATTAACCTTGGGGTGCAACTTTCTTAATTTTCTTTGAATATTTTTTTAAAAATATGACATAGTTTTTATTGTCACTAACAATCAATTTTTTGTTGCACTCTGTAACGGTTTTCATCTAAATATTTCGACAGCGTGCACTCTAATCTCATTCCAAATAATAGTATGATGCTTCACTTTGAAGAATGTTTGAATTTAAAAGGATGGTAGAAGAGAAGATTAAAATTTTAAAACTCGACAAAATATTTTCATTGGTCTCTAAAATCTTGTTGATACCCTCTTGAAAACAAATTGTTCAACCGAAATTTTTTTTTATAGGAGAATTCGAAAGCGTTGATAAAGTGATATTATCTTCGTGGCGATGAAATAAAATAAACATTCTATTTCTATTCATAAATGAAAAACATACTTCATTAACAACGATTTTTCAATGCACAATATAATAATTGGGAAGGGGTGGAATATGGCGATGAAATTATTTATAAGCATTAATTTATTATTTCTTCCATCAAATTTGGGTAATTAATTGACATTACCAATAAGAGGAGTATGAGTTAATAAGATAAGATTGCAACAAAACTATAAAGAAACAAAAGGAATCAACAAGAATTAATTTTAAAACAATGAAAAGAGTTTTTACATCACACTTAGCATTTTCTGTACAAGCATCTTAACCCTGCAAACAAAATGGGAAAAACTTATTTGTTTCTTGATGCCCCAAGCCATGTCTTCATATAGTAATTGAGGTAATAAGCAGCGGGTGAGATGCTATAAAAATTGTAGCAGTTAAAAACAAAAGAGAGTAAGAATATTCATCTCCTTAGATCATATTTTTATTACACAGTGTGTATGAAAATCCACAAAACTTTGAGTTGTGACTTCTGTAAATCAGAGTAAAAAATTAAACACCAAAAATTTTATTCAACTCTCTAGTTTAGTATACCAAAACTGCATATGTAAGTATTTATATACACCCAAGTTTGTGATAAGGATTCTACATGAGCGGAAAAGGTCCTTGATTACATATCAAGTTTAATGAAATTTATTTAATGCTACAGAAACCCTACATAACTCCCAAAATATACATAACAAATAGAATTGAAACAGAATTGCGTAGTTAGATGAATGCAATCTTGAAAATTATGTTTCAGCATACCATTGGAAGAACTGCAAAGGAGTTTTTTTTTTAGTTTGGTACTTAATTATAATAATCATAAAGTATTTCAATACTCAAAGCCTACTTGCAAAATAGTGTTATAAAGCAATAAATTCTGCGCACTTCATAGATCAGCTCAGCAGGTATATGATCTGCTCAGTTTAGCAAATGTAGATGCACTACAAAAGAGAGTTATCAAGCAAACCTTAAGAAATCTTTGGTGAGTAATTATTTGAGATAAAGTAGCTTATAGATACATATAGTGTGTTGGAAATAATTAGAACCTTATTTAAGGAACTAGTGATAAGCACACTTGTCTCACTGTGAGAGAATATGTGAAAATAGGAAAATTGACACTTTACAAGTATCGTTGTACAAGACTCTCAAGTTCAGTAATTCTTCTCCGTCAAAGCCAGATGACTCTCGGATGTTGTTGTTGAGTACGGTCGCTTAGTGTAGTCATTGCTCGCCCGGAAACTTCACTGATGTACTGTGGATAACCATCGGTATTCAACAATCACAACCTTACATCATAGCTGCTCACATTGAGAAAATATTTCAGCTGCCCCTATGGGAATAGCTGAAAATAGCTCAATAATTCATATAGGTAGAATGTTAAACGTGAATATGAGACATCACGAACCCAACTACGATGAACACACCACGAAGACGTAGAGTCAAGTCATGATAATTACCTCTAAAGAGGTCGTGATCTTCATAAAGTCAACTATTTTCATGGAGGGAATGTTCAAGGAATCTCTATACTGGATGTGTGCGAATTGTGCATCATGTTCAACCTCCTTATTTTGTTTCATCGAAGAATAATTAGTGGGGGTGAGACATTACTTGCTCCCCTATGGAAAGGTGGGAAGGAGGTAATATGTAAAAATAATCGGAAATGACCGAAATTGGTAATGAATACATTTTGAATACACACCCTTCGAGTAAGGGGTGAGAGGGAGAATATATAAAAATAATCGANAGTAAGGGGTGAGAGGGAGAATATATAAAAATAATCGAAAAAAAACGCTATTAGTGTTGAAGCTATAGGTCAAAGCAACTGGTAGTAACATTCCCGAAGACACTCAAGTTCACTATCAAACTTTATATACCCCTACGGAAGGGGATGCTATTTAAAAGTTATCGAAAATACATATCAGATACTAATTCTCAATTTTTGACATGGCTGAGTTCAATAATGACATACTGATATAGTGTACTCCAAAATACAGCTTCCATGAGAAGTATGATACTAGTAGCTCCTGGAGATGGGGTGAGAAGGGGATGAAATGTAAAAATATGCGAAAACGACCGATATTGTTGTTGAATACATTTCTTTTGAGGTCACTGAATTGAAATGTGGTATCACCAACTCCGCTTAAGTCCATGATCAGCCCTCGCACCTCCTGTGATGAAAGGTGTCACCCCTAATATTATTGTCTTATTTCATAGGATATAACACGCCCATTCCCCCTAATGGGAGTGGAAACGTAATGAAACTAAAATGGCCGATTTGCATCAAGTAAGATGTTTCGAAGATTGCTGAGGTGAATAATCTTACAATGCCATGAAGTTCAAGTTCAATCACCTGGGGGTACGATACCCTTTGAGCTGAATGTGAGAAGAACAAGATGTAAAAATAATGTAAAATAACATGTATTAGAGCCAAGTCCATAGTTTTCGGGGTCGCTGGCATGTGTTATTAAAATTAAAGTTGAGAGTGGGGAATAGTGTAACACGATAAAAATTATGAAAATGACGATGTATGTGTCGAGTTTATAGTATTTGGGGTTGCTGAGATCAATCATTATATTTAAAGGTGGGAGTTGAAAATAGCGTAGCACATAAAAACTATCGAAAATGTCCTATATAAGTGATGATACCGTATTTTCGAGACCGCTCTGATAAGTAGTGACATTCTTTGGGACGTTTAAATCACGAACAACTTCAATACTTCAGTTCAGCCCTTTATAATAATTAAAATAATAATAAATTTTTCAAAAAAGCAGTTACGTACTGCAGATGACCACGTGGAGGACAATAAACTGATTTAGGGGAGTGGAGGGTATAAAGTGACGTAGTAACACTCAATTTTAATAGGGAATTTCAGCAGTTTTGATTCATATATCGGGATTAAATTCTGCCTTATAACGCAAGGTATTAAGTAAGCGCCGCCAGTGCCCCGCAAGACAGCGCTGCTAGAGGACGTGCTCCGATATGAACAGGTATAGTAAAAAAATATACTCACCTAATTTTTTATTTTCGCTATCGTACATTCTATTAATGATTGTTTGATTTGTGTTGTTTGAATGGTAAAATATCTAACTTTGATTTTGAACATTGAATTCCATTCTAAGTTTTATAGTTTTTAAGAAAATTAAAAAAAACATTTAAAATAAGCTGATGGGGCAGGTTGTAACAAAAAACGGGGGTAAGTTGTAACATGTTACTTCTTGCCCCTTGTGCATATATCTTTAGTAAGTATGACGNTGACGGTAACGTATTATTATGTCGGTATAATAATACGTACCTGTATTAGGTTTTGTAATAGTTCAACCAGGCCAAATTTTATTGATTGTTCTTTTTTATTGATATTGAAGTTATTTATTATAAATATTATTTATTTATATTGATGTTACTACTTTGAGTTAAAATAAAAAATTTATATGCTGCACCATATGTTTTTAAATTATAAAAACCAATATATGTTTATTATTTATGAATAATATTTATCACAAGAAGTACCATGTCATTTTAAATCATAATTATGATCATTACACTTTAATACAACTCATATGGTATTAATTAATCTAAATATGAATTGTAAACGTAATTAATAAAAGAACCTCGCTTTTGCTAGCAAATATACTACCAAAATATTTATTGATCTTACTTGCCCCGAGTTTGTTACAAGTAACCCCAAACATGGGGTAAGTTGTAACACTTACCATTTTTAGAAAAAGTGTCAAGAAAAAACCATGGGTAATGATTTTTAATTATATACTACTTGGATTTAGTAACCAGATATACACTGGAGCAATTAAATTTTTACAGTAAGAAAAATATTTATATTTTATAAATTACAAGAGAATGTCTGAAAATCGTTACAACCAGTCCCCCGCTCCCCTACTCACCGGAACCTATCAAGGTACCATCCCATCAATTCCGATCAAGAGCCCTAAGGCAGAGGCTGAATTAACATTCCAGCACACTCCTAAGATAATAATAAATTAGTTAGTTACGTGTTATACTATTAACATAATACCAACAAATTTTTATTTAATAAAACACAATTAAGTTATTTTAAAAGGAATTTTTATACTCTTTAGGAAGGGAAATTATTGAAAACGATATGGATATCAGAGAAGAATCCACAGTTGTCAATGTCGCTAAGTTGAACGGTGACATCCTGGTATCGTGTAAGTCTAAACTCAGCTCCCATGAGAAATGGCATCCCTTTCACCCTTAAGTGAGAGAATGGTGGAAACGGAGTGGCGTGACAAAAAAATGAACAGGATTGATTTTCGTTCATTCCGCATTTTTCAGTGGTTCTACATGAAAAAGTACTACCAATGCATTGTATAAAGAATATGTAGTCATACTTTCACGACTTATTAAATCATAAGACCTTTTCGGTTGCGTGGCGGCCATCCGGAGTTCTTAAACTTCACACTTCCTCACGGTCATAAAGTCGAGTAAGGGATTATAAATTTTGGGTACCATTAAACTCGACAGTTTGTACCTGTCCTAATAACTTGCCGCCCTGTCATGCCAACCGACCGACCTGCTGCTAATGGATTTCGTGAGTCACTGACTAGAGAGTTCTTTTAAGTGATTTTAATTGAGCATTTTTACTTTTATTCTTATTACCTAATAATTTTTGAATTTCAGACGTAATTACAATAAAAATGAACCCAAACACGACGAATTTATGACATAACTGAGTTTTAAGCTTCTGTTTTAACTTATTTACTTAGTATATAGAAAGTATTGTGATCGTAAACAACATTCCGTCGCGAAATTTTAACGGATATATTCGTTTTGAGAGTCCCTGATTGTGAAAAAGTGGTGCGTAGAATTCCACCTTTAATTTTCTTGATGCTTTCGTGAAACATATATAATTGAAAGGAAAATGTATTTTGTTTATCAAACTAGAGTAAATGCATCAATTCTCGACAGTGCACCAGTTCTCGACATGTCTGCTTTTAGAACCAAATAGTCAGACTTTGGAGTAACTTTTGGCTCCGGTTTTATTTTTGACATAATATTTAATTCCTTCTTAATCATGAAATGTGCATTTTATGACAGGAATGAAGCAATAAGACATCTTTGAAGCAGCAGTTTTGGTCATTCGTCTGAATGTCAGAAATGAAACGGGTGGCCGCTAAGAAAGCTTTGATTGAACTTCTATTTTTCGTCAAAATCTTTTTAACAATCATGAATGATTTTATATTATCTTCATAATTGGGGTGTTTTCTCACAAATTACAACTTTTCTGGTTGAATTTCTGTTGTTAGTAAGGTATAAGCGGATGTTGACTACAAGAACGCAATTTTCCTCATGTTTTCTGAGGTTGACACATAAAATTAAGAAGTATAAGAACAAAAGAAATTGCATAGAACATTTCTATGCCAGTGATGTTTGGAAGCTTTGAATTCCAGAACTCTCGAACAATTCTCTGAATACGAGATTTCAGTTTCCAAATCCAGCCAATGTAGGTTTTTAAAACCGAAAATATACTAGAATGTTTCGTATTTTATTGTTGTCGACTATTTTGTACATGTAAGATGTTTCTCTTAATGTAAAGAATCAATTCATGTTGAAATAAACAGAATTTTTGCGAGTAAATAACATTGTCACCTTTTTGAGGTCCAAAAATCACGACTACTGGCTCATTCATTTTCGACACTGACTATTGATGCAAAAAAAATGAGTTACAAAATTTTATTATTTTAGTAGGAGCTCGATAATTTTTCATTTAAAAAATTACTCCAAAAACAAGGGAAGGGAAAAACGAAACTACAGGTTCAAATTTCAAGAATTAACAGAAAAAATGTTGTCTAATTTAGAATTTTTGTCAGTTTCATCGCAGTCTTGAGCCATTTCTCTTTGTCTGGGGACAAAATTATTCAGGACATAATTCGTTGGAAATTTATTGTACATTATTTTGGTACAGAAATGTTGTGTTCTAAAAATGCATTTTTTTCATGTTATAGGTTGAAAAAATATTGATGGAGAAAAAACTCTTTTTCCATGATTTGCTTCTTTTCGTCACCTAATTACTGTACTAGTAGTAAAATGTGCATTTGATGCCAGGAAGGTAGCATTTAGTATCATTTTTAATCATTTTTGGTGTAGATTTCGATCATTCTAAATCAATAACACGATTTCTATAAATAACAAAATTAGTGGCAAAACCAACTTCATGACTCATTACTGAAAAAGCTGTCCATTGGTCCCAGTTACTAGGGATTACTGTCAAGTTTAAGTACGCTCGCTAGCTCCATTGATGAGAATGTTGGCGAATGCGGTCTCATCCATGGAGTTAGCACTGATGATGGCCGCCAGTCGACCAAAAAGGTCTTATGGTTAATAAATCTGGATAGTATGACAACATATTCTTTAAACGATACTGTATTCTTTGTACTACCAACACCGAACCTCGTCATACAATACTACAAATGCTGTTATGTTGAAATTCAAACCACTTGGTATATTTAACACACTTCTCGGTGGGGTTGGAAAGACCGTGACGTGCACAAATGATTCACATTAGTGTCAAATCCATATATTTAGGAGAAGCAGAGATGACTTATAATACTCGGGAAAGTTCAACTTTAGACGTAATTGGAGAGGGAGGGGTGCATGAGTAAATTGGGTCCACATGAAACGAAGAAAAAGGTAAAACGACAAATATGACGATCTAATCGATTTTTGAGGGTCGCTGAGATTAATTCCGAAGTCAGTTCCATTACAGTGGGGGGAGGGGTTAACATTTTTTATGTTTACTAAACGCTATTTCTGTTTACAGATGTTGACATGATTTTGCAACTGAGTGCCACGTATCCACGAAAATGTATTTACTTTATTGCTGAAAAACGTGATGAAATCTCTGACGAAATGTTCTGTGAAACATTACAAATTTACCAAGAATATTTATTGTATTTTCAATGTAGTACACCTATAGCGATTGTGTGATGGTAGAGTCTTCGCGATAGAGCTCGGGTTCAAACTCTCCTCGAACGAAGAAGGTGAGGAGTTTCCCTCACCTACTCCAGACAAATATCTGTATGTTACCATAAGTTCCCGGCAATCTAACGCCTCTCCTTCCCAATTCCCTCTCCCAAGTTCAACAATTAGGAGGTAGAGCAGCCTCATGACCTGAACCTCGCCAAAAGACCTGAAATAAATAAATAAATAATACTAGAAACTGCCTCGGCAATAGCAAATCTAAAATTATTATATTAATTTTTGATAATGAAATATTGTTAGAATGCCATTCTATATTGAGGTGTTTGGTTAGTATTATTTTTGAAAATAATGAAATGTTTGCTTAACGTGAAACACCTCACGCAAGGTAGCGCGCCGGTCGGTTGCTTGTCTGGTTCTCCCGAGGCAACTAACGGCGAAAGCTTATACAACTTAAACGCTTGTATAAATCTGAAATATTTGTCCATATTTTACGATTTAAAGACAGTTTTCATTTTTCTTATATGCACAAAACAAGTAGTCCACTTAATTTTTACCAACTTGAAGTATTTTAACATGTCTATTTCTAGAACCTATATTTTTGATAATTTAGATCACCCTTAGTAAATAGATAAGTTATATCCTGGACTTTTTTGAAGAACTCTTTACAACGAACAATATTGCCACTCATTGTCATTTATCTCACCGTTTATATGGTGTATGTGAATGTTTCTTTCCGAAGATAGATTTTTTCGGCCTTGATTCACTAGTATTGTGAATGTATATATCGTTATAAATTGAGAAATAGCAATGAATTTGGAAAAAATATTGTGGATGATTATGAAATTATTATTTAGAGACTGGAAGACATGGAGAAACGAAATATAACGGCTGAGAGACAGGAAAAGAGGTCACTAATCGTGCAGAATATTGTGGCAGGAGACTGGGGGCGAAAACCGTACATAGAGAAATTAAACAAGGGAGCAAGAGCAGGATATGCTTGGTTTCGACTTGGGGGATGAAAATGAAGGAAATTGATCGAGATTCGCAATACCCTTTATGCACAGAACGAGAAGACTAGGTCCACATTCTGCTAAATTGCCTTTACACTAATGATACATGCCTGCCCCCTGGGGTTTCTAGAATGCCTCGCAGCACCTCCACCTTTAAATTGGTTCTATTCTGATTAATCACTTACAAGTTCGATTTACTGAATTTAACTATTTACCTAATATAGAGCTCACTCGCTTGGCCTGTAGCGTATCATCTACAATTGCGGGAAGGGGGAATCGGTTGGAATGTGAAACTGAACCAGGATCATAATTCTAGTAAAATTAAGACCTTGAGAGAATTACAAACATAATTAGATTAAACATTAATTAATAATACTAAATTATTGGCCACAGCTGTGACCGACAAACAAGGAACTACAATTTAATAGATTGAAAGTATCAAAGTGATACTTCAGGATATACCGTGCCAATAACAAAGAGTTTCAAATGAAAGGATTGAAAGTATCGAAGTGATACTTGGAAATATACTTATACCAGTCAGAAATGTAGCGCAGGCATAAAGAAATTAAGGTTACAATAATAGTACTCAAGGAGTACAAATAAATGAAATGAATCTACAAGTACAATGAATAACCAATTTACGGAGCATGTCGCCAACACATGCTCCGGAGTGTACGCCTCCACATACACTGCCCGTGCGCCCGCTCGTCGGCCGCCTGCAAGAAGGGACATGTTGGAGGGGAAGGGCCAGTCATTTGTATTTATTAATATGACGACATTGTCGTCTGTTGGTATTGGTTGATCAAAATTCACGCCACTAAGGCGTGATGCTGACAACTTAGATCCCACGCCTCGAAGAGACGCTTCGAAGGCTGGCGGAAGCGGCGAGTCGACTTTCCGCTGCCTAACTAAGTGTTTGGCTGTGCACACGTGCAGGCCTCAGAGAAATAATCCTGACCGCCCATATTTCATTAAATAAATGAATAAAAATAATTTAAAAGTGATATGGCTACGTTCCCAAAATAGAACCGTAACACTGAAATAGGTACAAAAAAGAGGCTTCTTAAGGGGGAATACGATTGTAAACTACGAAATTTACACTCTTGCTTTTGAAGTAATGCGAGTTAATTATACATCCGTTACCTTACTCCTTGGCACGTTTCTGAGCATGGTTAGAAAAAAGAGGGAGGCGGAACTGATGAAGGAGATTGACCAGAATGAACAAACCTAATTTAAAACTGTTTAAATTATTATTATTAATATTATTATTATAAATGATAGTAGTAGTTGTAATATTAGTATTCTATTTTAGTCGGTTTTCATATTTAAAACAGGGTACATATGCGGATATGGGTACATGTACGTATATATAGGTAAATATGTAAACAAGATTTATTTGGTATGTATGCATATGTTATTTGCCCTGCAGATAAGTATGTATTCTTTCTGTGAATTTATTTGATTCTGCCGCCGAATTTTTTTGTTCTGTTACAGGTTTCCTGTTACCAACCAGATTTTTCTTCTTATGCTTAGTACTCTTACCCTAACAGTTGGTTTTCCGTGGTTCCCAACAGTGCTCAATGAACGAAACAGTCACTTAAGTATATATAACAATAGTTGAGATTTAAAATTAAAATTCAAACAATAGCCATGACAGTATACACTTTATTATTATTACTTATTATCACTTATTAATTTTCTTTCTCTGATACTGATATCAGTTAGCTGCCAAATAAACGAAATAATTTAATATTTATTTTTAGTTACTGTTTCAGTTCATTGAGAGTGAATACTATAATGGGGTATAGTATGCACAACCCACGGCACATTTTAGGGCTTCTGTAAGGATTGGAAGACATATAATATAAAAATAGCTCGTAAAACGGCGGATGGGAGGAAGAGGAAGTAAATGACACCACGATGCTCGAATGTGTGAGTAAGTTGCAGTTGGCTCTTTCGCGCGCAGGGCATTTCTATGTCGCAGAGAAATGGACGAAAACCAAAGGGTCGTGGTTGGTGGAGTCTCGAATTAACGATATTATAACGTAAACGTTGCAAGGCGCTACGGGTGTACCAGAGATACAAGAGGAAATTCGAACAGTCAGCCGAGGAGTTAGAAAGATACAAAATGATACTAAAGGAATTTAAGGTATCGATAAAAAATGTAAGGAGAAATACTAGTACTAGGTTATGGAGAGAAGTTTAGAGAAAATATGTTCTGGGATATCTTACGCAATAACAAGTAACAAAATTAAGGGAGAATCATGTGCTATATTGTATAACAGCCAAGGCAGTACTACAATCGATTGCAAACATTAGGACGTGAATTATTGGATAAATTGTTGCTGGATTATAAAAAGAGATGAGTTGGAAAAGAGAGGATGTTCCTGTGAGGGAAGAGGAGAGTATGACATACGACGAGCTACAGGAAATAGTCCATCTGGCCTGATTCGGTGATTCTGGCACATCCTATACAGAGAGTGAGTGCAGGGCTTTGGGAGTGGAGGCGGGTGGTGCAATGGCAGCATACCTGCGGCCAAAGGAGAAACTCCCTGGTTCGAGTCCCTGTCCATCGCAATTTTCACCTGGCTGTAGACGATGCAAACTTTCTCCCTGAGTAGGTACTCGGAAGTTGTGAGTTCATAGTACATCCGTATATTATTGATAGATATAACATACTGGATTTGGATGGGAAAAGACTTACAAAACAGAATACAAAATGGTGTTCTCAGGGACACAGTAATGGACCACTGTACTGGAATGTATTTATAAATGAGACCTTATATAGGACCCTATTTATAGGAGACGCAGGTATCTTAACATTGACTTATGCAGATGATATCTGTCTTACGGTCCATGGGAAAAGTAGGAAAGAAATTGAAGAGATGGTAAATAATGGAAATGACTGTGTAGGAGAGCTAGGGAGAATAGGTTTGAGGACTTCGAAGAAGGAATCGCGAGACACATTATTTAGAACCATGAAAACTTGACAAAATTTCGTGATTAAATATGATGGAAAGACGATCAATATAGATGGAGAGAGTAAATTTGGGAAGAAATCTTGAAAATATCATAAATATGTGGTTTATGTATCAAAAAAGGCGAAGCGACTCCATTACGACCTACTGAGTGTGGGATATAGCAAAACGAATTTGCCAACAGACAAATTGATAGTTGCATAAGGAAGTCTTCCAATCTTTACATAAGTCTCCCAGTAATGAATTGTAGAGAACGTATGGCAGTCACATACAAACAAACACATATAGCGACAGTTGCATAGTTTAAACCTTCCGTGACCTGATCCATGAATCTCTGAAACGTCTGTGCACTGCTTTTGAGACCGAATGGCATTTGTAAATATTCAAAGGCACCCATCAGTGTAATTATCGCGGTTTTCTCAATGTCATTCGGGTTCACCGGTATTTGATGGAATGCCTTGACCAAGTCTATCTTCGAAAATATCCTACAATTATTTATGTTGTGAGTACAGTCGTGAAGATGTCTCATAGGATATGCATCCGGAATGGTCCTCTCGTTGAGTCTCCGGTAGTCGCCGCAAGGACGGAAAGTACCATCTTTCTTTTTTACCAAGTGTAATGGCGATCCCAAGGGCTCCTCGAATGTCTAACTATTCCATTTCGCACTAGATTTTCGATTTCATTTTTGACTATTTCTAACTTGTCTGACGTTAACCTTCTCAGTCGGCACGTTACCGGCGCTCCTTCAGTCGTTGGTATATAGTGCATAGTGTTGGATTCTGTTTGTTTAGTAATTCCTGTTGGTGTCACCAGTTCAGGATATTTGTTGATTAGTGCGGCGAATTTATTACTTTTTATTTCGTTGATTTTTACGCCCGAACATTTACACGTCCGTCGTTAGCCCTCTCATTTGATCTATCAAATTCCCTGTTTTACAATTCAGCAACAATCCGTAATGAGACAAAAAATGTGCCCCCAAGATTGGGTCTTGAACCTCAGCAATGAAAAATCTCCATGCGAAATCTCGTCGCAACGTTAGGTTTAACTTCAAGTTTGCAGTACCAAATGTTTCAATATCAGTCTCGTTACCCGCACTCAATGTTATTCCCGTGGATTCTGTGGCTAGTTTCCAGTGATGTTTAGGAAATGGTGATACGTCTGATCCTGTGTCTACCAAAAAGTAAAGTTGTGAGTCTTTTTCAAACACAAACGGACGTTTCCTATATAATTTATTGCACAAGTTTAAATCGCCCTTCAACCCCGCGTTGGAGGGCGAGTGTTTGCGTTTTTTTTTAAACGAACATGGAGTGAGACATCTCTTAGCTTCAGTACCATAAGTGGAGTGGTACCAACACATGTCCTTAGCCGGTGATTTCGACCTTGTCCTAGGTAAGTAATTCCTCTGGTCGTTATTGTTCCTATTTATAAAGTAATGTGGTTGATTTATTTTTAATTGTAATTCCGCTAGTTGCTTGGTTAAGTTACTTATTGCTTGCATTAGATAACCTATACGCGGATCCTGATTCTCTGTCACATGTCCATTCTGCGATAAATGGTCATGTTTGGTAATTGTCTCCTCTTCCCTTGCAGCTGCTATCATGTTGGATACCGGAAACTCCGCTGCTATCTTATCTGCTAGTTCCGCTACCTCGGATATGTTACCGGCACTTCTACCTGCAAGAGTCACCCTTATCTGCGTGGACAATGCCCTTAACCAAATTTCCGCTAAAAAGGAATTCTCTTGGTTTTCGATTCCTGCCAAATTCTTTAAATGTCTTAGGAATTGCGAGGGCGTTCGATCTCCTATGGGTTACGCTGAGAGTATCTTATCAATCCTTTGTCGTTGTGAATTTGTGAAAGACTGAATCAAAAATTGTTTCAGTCGATTGTAAGAATCGTTATTATTTGGCGTTAATAGTACCTCGTCCACTTCACGAAGTATCGTACTATCTAAATTGTTTATCACATTGACATGCTTATCAAACTGATTGGTTATTCCCCTTGCTATAAACTGCGCTTCCGCGATCCCAAACCACGCGTTTGGTTTGTCTCGCCAAAAAGGAGGCAAGGATAATGTGTTAGTCGCTTGTTGACGGGACGTCGCAGGAACTTGTGCGTTATCACCAGGCATCTTGAATCTCGTGGTTAGTATCGATTAATCGGTAAGGAAATAAATTTTCTTCGTTTAATATTTATTTAACACTAATCACTTAAATTGCGGTTTAGTAATTTAATTACTCCTACCAGATCAGAAGGTCTGCGTATTTAAATCACATAGTTGGGGCACCATATTATTTTCGTGGTCTATGTTGATTATGCGCAGCGATCATTAATTTTTGTTATAATTAACTAATTAAAAGCTATCTAGTATATACTATGTCTGACTCCATAAATTGATAATATTTCTGATTGGCTTCTCTGATGTTATTTACTCTTCTGTTTAATATTAAAATTATATTGTCATATCGTAGCACAGTATATTGATATTGTTCTGTCATTGAATGTTCTAGAACTTGTCATTGTTGTATAATAAAATTCTGTTTTTATAATGTTTATTACTAATAAATTTTAAATGTTCGCTCTTCACAATTAGTTCTTCTGCCCATTACACTTTTAACAACGGTCAAGGGTATGTAGCTCCGCTACAAAGGTTATGTTGCTGAACTTCATGAACTTTCCAATTATCTCTACTACTAAATTTTATAGTCTGAGCAATTCCTTTTTCACAGGGAAGTAAGTTAAAACAAGTTCAAAAGCTTTCCAGGCGTGTGTTTCATTTTTCAAAATTTTAGTTTTCCATAAGCTTCTCTCATCGTTCTCAAGAAAAACACATTTGCTTCTCTTCTTGATTCCATTTTTGTACAGTTGAATAAACTTCGTGAAGGGCTCAAGGCTTTTCTTGGTTTCCTAATTGAATGCCAAAATAAGTAAAATGTACTTTTTAACATAATATGAAATATTTCTTATTTACATTTTGTAGTTAAATTGCCAAATGTAACAGAATTCATTTGGTGATTGCACACAACCTCTGGAAGTCATTTCATATACACTACCTCTGGAAGTCAACGTACACTAAAACATGAGGAACAGAACGTAAAATTTGGCAACAAAACAACATAAATAACTATTGAAAACACTGTATTGAGTAATTATCAATAGAAAAGTAACATCAAGTGCATAGGCAGATAGAGAAGGGGGAGGGCCGTTGACAGATCGTGAAATGAAAAAGATCCAGAACTAGATTGCGTTACATGAAAGAGATGTACGTGAAATTTGAACCGGATCGGACTGCACTAGCAGGACAGATTTGGGTGAATAGGGGCAATTGTGTAAATTCGTCTTCGTAATTCATTACCCACTTCCAGGAGAAAATTTCTGGTAAATTCACTAATAATGCTACATTTTGACTACTGTGACTTTATCTTTTCAGATTTAAGTTCAAAGCTACAGCACAAATTACAAGTTACACAAAAGGCATGCCTCCGTTTCATATTTGATCTACGCAAACACGACCACGTATCAGAATATTATTTAAAAGCTGAAATATTCCCTATTAAATTACGACGTATTCTCCATAGCCTCATACATTATTTTATAAATTATTTGTTATGGACCGCCATCCTGATTGGAGTTTTCGCTGGGTTTCCCTGAATCGCTTAAGGTTCAATACCGGGATGGTCCTTAGCTTGTTTTCCCAGTAGTAGATACAGCAAATACCCTCTCATTCAAACTAATTTTGTAATGATATTGTAAATATTTTTAAAGTGGTTAGGCGGAAGAGCAGACCTCGGTCTGAGTCTCGCCACTAATAAAGTCATTTATTTATTTATTTTATTTATTTATTATTCGTTTCTCCCTCAGAAATGAATCACGTACAGTAAGGTGCTGACATATCCCGGTTAATGTCTTTTCTTTATGTATCAGGAAACCGTCAAGCAATATTCCAGTTTCGTTTCGTTTTGTGCATACCTCGTAGCAAAAACCAATTGTTGAAGGTGAGAGGATCATATTTGTTAATGGTAATATTTTCTTTTCTTGGAATTAGTTTAATTAANTAGCAAAAACCAATTGTTGAAGGTGAGAGGATCATATTTGTTAATGGTAATATTTTCTTTTCTTGGAATTATTTTAATTAATTAGTTTCTCTGATAATTAGCTCGTCAGTGATACAATATAAAATCTATATCCGGAAAGAGGTTACGGTGACTCTCCTGTTTATGGACGATAGTTTAAGTTTTACCATCCATTGAAAATTCTAAGCACTGCATTTATATAACAGGGACACCAAATAAAGGGTGAGTAGGGACAAAACATTTTGCGAGCTAATTTTTTTCTCATATTTCGCAGATGAGTAATAATAAAAATGGTCAGACTGAAGATGACACGTGTTCCTCCTAGGCAGAAGCGTGCAACATGCAGCAGAACTATTTGTGGTGCCCCGTTCATGTCATCATCGTCGTTCACAGAAAGGTACAAATGAACCAACAAAGAAAAACAACGTTTACCGTCAAACAAGAAAAGGAATTACTACTTTGAATGTCCTCTTACGGTTTTGAGTTGGATTCCAATGACGTAAGAAAGGCAGAAGAAGGAAATACAATGTGTGAGTTTTGTGATATAGCGAAATATAGTAAAATATAGTGATCCATTGTCATCCAAATTAGGCCATTAATTCACCCTTATTGCCCAGAGTTAATAGAGACATGGAATATCGTAAAGTAAACTTTAAGATACGCCATATCGTTTTGAATATAAAACAAACATGTATTGTAATTTGTTCCTGAAACATGTGGGTAAATTAAAAATTACAATATATAGAATTTTTATTATGATTCATTTCTGTTTTAAATTTTCTAATTTTTACCCTGACTCTCCCTAACCTACCTTTTTTAACTCTCATATGAAATATTCATAGAATTTATTCCACTACAAATGTTTCAAATTACATTGTTTCACTCGCAAATACAAAGAAAAGATATAAAATCTTTTGATTTTTGTGTAATTATAATACCCACTCTTCTTGTTATTTAGCAATTATTCCATAATAAAATATCATCCTTGTGAGAAAACTTAAAGTGAAAGAATTTATTATTTTTATTTTTTGTTTTCAGCAACATAAAATCAAAAAATACTTTATTACTTATAGATTTTTTTTTACAAATTTTTCGAGTAGACCGTGAAATCGTTACGTCACTATTTCAAAATTGGCTCACAATAACTGGAAGGAAAATTTGCGAAAGAGAAATACTAACCACCGATATCGGTTAATTTTGTGTTCGTTTCAATAAATCCCCGCGAGACATTCTTCAGCAGCAACTCCGAAACAAACGCCATGCGCGTGATGCGAGCGACGCGTCGCAGCTGTCCACGCTACAGACACTTGACAGACGGAGGCCGGCGCTATGCACGTGGCTGCGGAAGCGATACAAAGAAAATCAATAGGCGGAGTATGGAATAAATATATGCGCACCCACGCACTCTGTGATATATTGAAGAAGGCCTCGCTTTATGGGCTGGCTGCTTCAGCCGCATGAATTATTGGCCACTTGCGCGGAGAAGGAAAGCTACCTTACTCTCGCGTTCTCATACTCTCCTTACGTCATAACACGGTGAAACAAAGGCATTCTCCTCCCTCGCCCCATTTCTTCATTCATTCTGTACGAAAAATACAAGATATGTCGATAACGTATTTTGGTGTTATTTCAAGTGCACGTACTTCAAGAATAATCCACACGGCAAAAAATAAGAAAAATCTACTAATCTTAAACACAAGTACGACATTATCTTTTAGTTTTTTTATGTGATATTCCAAACTGGGAGAAACACATACATATTTCCTAGTTCAGGCTCTCGGGGAACGGTGCTTTGGAAGTTGCACAAAATATGTGAGATTATCCCTTGGTGACTCAAAATTATATGCATATTTTGGATGAAAATAGCTTTTCATATGCGCTTGATATTTGAAGTTTTTCGTGCCTACCGGCCAGGGTAGAGATTTTCACAGAATTGAAGGCAACGGCGAAGGCGGTGGACGCCTGCGGTGCCTACAGCCATTTAATAACAGCATCGTATAATGAAGGTGAGATAAGACATTCTCAGATAGTTCGCTGCCAGCGATAAATCCTCAGCCTGAGGCGCCTAAGCTTCCTTCCTCAATCCTCTCCATCCCCATTCCATCTCCTCACCCTTCCTTATTCATACTGCCCTTACACTGTGTTTTATGTCTCCTGCTTGTTCATGTGACTATTTTGAAGAATTGTAAAGTTAGGTTTTTTCAGCATTATTCTCTTGTTTATTTTTTTTATTTTTTATCCACAACTATTTTACTCTGATTATTTTTGTCCCACTTGTATGAGGTGCACCAAGATATTCACAATACTAAGTCATACTTCTAAGCTCTTATTTGTATACATTTTTGATGTTATTGAATATTCATAAAATTTTCTCTCTTTACACATTATTTTGTTCATTTTCTCTCTCCATAATCTAGTATGTTTCACTGTGTCTTTCATGAATAATGGTAAGTCATTACTCTTTTCCTAGTTTAGAAAGTAACAAAAATCTATAATTTTTGTGCTAATTCTCCAGGGGCCAATACTTTTTCTTTCTCATTGCACATTAAGACTTCATAGCGCAACATTTAGTATCAATGTTATTCTCACTAGCATCTAATTATCATAAGGCATAATATTACCTTTCGATATTTATAAATTTATTTTTATTTTTATGTTAGTAACAAAAATATCACAATAAAACAAATGAATAACTGTCATTAAGATTAAGAGTAAGATTTTTAAAACAATTGCGTTTATTTCAGAATACTTTTATGACTAGGGGATATTGGAATCCAAAAATAAACCTACACTACGTAGCAAAGTATCACTTCAGTATTTCTGTCAAAATTTAAAGAGAGACTGATCGGACTTGATAGATGTAGTGAAACGTTTTTCTTATTGATTTGGCAAAGGAAAAGCAGACTTCTTAGTCTATGCAACGATTCCATTCGTTTATACCACGGAAATATTGCAATTAGCAGGAAATACTACAATATTGATCGAAGTAACGATCAAAGTATAAATAGAAATCAGTTTGACTCGGTGGGTTGAGCGCTGTTGCTGGATGGATGGTCGGAGTTCGACCTCCGTTGGGGTAGGAATTTCAGCATACAAGGTAACTCACAGGCCTACCTACTTTTATGACTACATCGAAAGTATCAAAGAAATTAAAAATGGACTTAGAAACTTTAAAAAGATATGAAAATATTTAAATAATGTAATGGTTGTCGTAGAATGTCTAACGATGAAAACACGACGTAAATAAATAAATAAATGAAAAAAAGTTCCACCTAGTCAGCTGTAAAATGAGTCGCGGGGCTATCCTGGAGTCAAATCGGTCGGAGAAAGATGCTGGTCACATCTCCACCTGCATGGACCGAAGTCAAGAAATTGCGGCGCTATACCATCCGCGAACCCATTGGGCACCTGTTGTGAGGTAGTGTGACTTGGACAAAATTAGGATATTTTTACATTCATCCATCATTATTAGAGCTTCGAAATGAAATTGTTCCACAGTGTTTGTTTGTAGTTTTGTAGATTGAGTTGTGAATCCACTAAATTACTTTATTCATCTAAACTGAATGAAATTTATGTACATTACTAAAAAATTTGTAATTAAAAATCAATATTTCATTTAAAATTTTATGGAAAGAGAATGAAACATAACAAAACGGCATAACCATGTAATTCCTAAAATAATGAGGAGCAATTTTTATCTCATACGATGACGTCAATAAAAAGTTTTATTCGAGGTAGTATTCCGTCTGCCAGAGAGTTTTCTGTGCGTCTGGACATGAAGGTTTTGGAGAAGAAATATTACACCTATTTGTTATTTTATGGAGAGTGCACAAATTGAAGACATTGTTTATAGCAGATTGCCTACACTGCTAGAGAATAAGGAACGAAGAGGTTATAAGGCGTCAGAAACAGTTGAATTGAAAAGAAGTCTGCGAGAAAAATCGTATCAAGAAAGAGCAGTTCAGGTTGATGGAAAGTTCGACGACCAACCAAGAAGACACTTGTCTTAGAAACTTCTCCCCTCCTTCATTATATTCGACTTATTGCTAGTCTAATAATAAAACTTTATTTCTAATAACACAACTCGACTATTTTGTGTTTCATGAGCAGAGTCCGGATGAAAGTCATTTCATTTACAGCCATAAGACAGCAAATTGTTGAGAAAAAAATGTTTAATGCAATATAAGAATCAAAATAAAAATGTCTGTGTTTCGTATTTAAGTACTGTGGACGAACCATGTTTATTAAACATTTACAAACAATATGACTTCATCGCATGTGTGATTTTATTCATTTAATATTGGAAAATTAGTTCACAACCGCATAAATTTCATTAATTTCTTTGGTTTCGGTATTGATGGTTCCTATTTATTTGGCGTGTATAATTGGTTGGAGATTTTTAATAAACAAATAATACAAAACAACGTTGTTTATGAAGATAATTAATATTGCATACGTACAAAATTAACAGATGGAAAATGTGATGTATGGTGTAATGAGATATAACTTACTCGAAAATTCACTCATTCTTTTAGAATATGTAGCAGTTTTTATAAATTCGAAATATATTGAAATTAGTTTAACTTTTTTTTCTATCTTTCATAACTTATCAGGGATAGTGGTAGATGAATTGGGTTTTATTTCAGAAGTTCTTCATGACTGCTTAACGTACTATACATACCATCTGGTGCCCATAAAACTGTAGAAAGAAATGAAAATGGTTGCACGGTAGAAATGAAGGATAAATTTATATCTAGAAAAAATGCAGGAGAGACGGATTTCATCGACTTTGGCCCAAAAATGAATATTGTGAACCGTTTACTTTTTGTTAATACGATTCCTCTTCTAAAAATATTGGACGTTCTGATGTCTCTAAAACGTTAGAAATTTAAATACCCCTTGACCGCTGTAGTTTAGCAGCAGTAGTGTTACACTCACATCTACGCCGTTCTTACAGTTTATTAGTAATAAAATTTGACAATAGTTTCTGGATGTCAAATTTTTCATACAAGATGAAGATTATATTTTCACATCCTAAGAACATCGGAGACTTTTCCTAAATTATGTAAACTTGACTTAAAGCGAACACCCTTTTTCTATTTACCAAAAACTACACTTTTTTAGATATGAGGTCTACTTCTTAAAAAAACTCCTCCCACAACAACAAACTTCAGCATCATACAGCATTTATAAATATGTATGATGCATTTACCGAAGTTTTTTATAAATTTTGTAAATGTTTACGTAGAAAATGGTTTATTTTTTTAACTTAATATTGTATAAAAATTTTAAGTAGAATAATATACAATGTAAGAAAATTATTTTCAGGGCTAAGTAGCGGTGGTCTCGTTTGCAATTGTCCAAGCGGTTCGCTTACAGACGCGGGAAGCATCTTCAATGGGGATGAGGCTAAACGGGGATGTGCACGGGCTACTTTCAACGCAGCTACACGACGCCACCAGTTGACTAGTCGTGAAAGGTTCTCTGGAAAAGGCCAGTGTGAGACGTCGCGCTCGGCGTGCGCGTAGCGGTGTATGTTCTTTTTGTCACTTGTTCTTGGCCAAAGCATTCACCTCAGAATGAAAAGTTATATATCAAATATTAAATCTGCTATTTCAAACAATCTTTCCTTTTTTACAAAACTTCCTGCAAACTTTGCAAAATGCGCTACAATTTTGCAAAGTACGTACATTTTTCATGTCATTTCAAAAAATCCTTAATTTATAATATTTTATTACAATAATACTGTATTACAATAATATTCGTGCGAAATTTTAATTTTTAAAATAAATATTTACACGGCTAAAGGTCGGAGTAATTGACGCGCTATGTTTGTCACGTCGCACTTCGATCCTTCAGAAGCTTAAGGAAGCCTCAAAGACGGTCTAGGAAAGGAACTCGCCAGTAACTCTCCTCCCTCAACTATCCCGTTGTCCGGCTTTTCTGTGTTTGCACGAGGTTAGTACGCTAGCGGCGTCGCGAAACTGCATTGAAACTACTCCGTGCACATCCCCCTTAAGCCACCTCCCCAATAAAGATGCTTACTTCAAGTATAAGCGCAACGTTTGGAGAAATTCAAAAAAGACCACGTTAACTTAGCATGGAAAATAATTTTCTTCTTCATAATTACGGCCGTGAAAACCTTCATTCATTTATCAATACTCAGAGTACTAGGTATAAAAATATCATTTAAATGTTGAATACCATTCACTTAGTCTGCTTCGTTTATAGCTGTTAGGATTGACTCCTGGTGTTTTGATTTGTAATGTGAAGTTTGAAAGACATATTACCGGGTATCGATAACCCGGTAACGTCGACGTCATTTAATGTTTTATCAGTAATGAAAATATTAATTGACACAGTGCATTAAATATTTTTAGAAATGCATTACCATTCGTGTGACAATTCTGTCCAAATTTTTAAAAAATGAGAATGGTTCATGTGAAAAAGTTTTTCTCTTTTATGTTAAACCAATGACATCCCCCGTTAACAATTGTGCCACATTGACTGCATATAATATTAATGTATTACGAAGGTAAATTATTATTATTATTATTAATAATAATAATAATAATCCTAGTTCACCTACAATTCTGATTATTGTATCATACAGTGCTGATAAGTATCTCTATTGCAGTTTTCGGATATATATGCAATAAAAATGTGTAGCCCTATACAAAACTTTCCCTCGAATTTTTTTAGAAAACATCAACAGTCAAGTGACAGCTGATGACAGCCATTTTGGTCCCCTTGTAGTGAGTCTTGGCCACTCGTGTAGTGGATGTAAACATGAGTGAGAAACCAATGTAAAGAAACAAAACAAAGAGCGGACATTTTGGTCCCTCATGTAGTAAAGCAATTCATGAGTAAAGTTACTTCTAATAGGGAGGAAGGGATCAGTGTAATCTGAGTCGTCGTATAAGGTAAAAGGATGAATAACAAGAGTATTGAAGAAAGAAACAGCGATGAGGAGCGACCTCTGACGTCGTTGGAACAACCCTCAACCATCACTCAGATCAAGCTCTTTCCTTCGCACTCACCCCTCTTCAAAGGATGATGACACGAGGCTGGGAAGGCAAGGTAAAGAAGCCGATGCGAAAGTCACGAAGTGGAGGGTCCTAAATGTCATGGCGCCGATAAATCGCGAGCAGTGCCTTGGGAGCAGTTCGCACTTCCCGGATCTTCCGCACCCGCCTGCCTGCCTTCCTCACCATTTACTATGCCTTCGAAGGAAGTGTCACTGTCGCAACATCGTCGTCTGTCGCTCAATGGGGAAAGCGATAGCGGAAACCAACGCCTCGATGCGGCACTTTCGTGAACCTTCAAGATCCTCATAACTTTAGGACGAAGCTCATAAGTATCTGCCCTCCGTGAATTATCTTAGAGAGGAGATGTAATATAACCTCAGAAATTCAAGGAAACAATTGACTGAAAAGGATGAAGTGGTGTGTATGTTCGGAGCATCAAGTATAGAATAACTAACCCTCCTCATCGTTAGGAGTGGTCCGATACACCAAGTGGATGGCTGAACAGAATGAAAAAAAATGGTGATTACGAAAAAAATGTGACGGAATTCTTAAATGACGGTGTATTGTATATTGGGGATGAGGAAAGGAATCAACTCAATAGAACCTTGGAACAAAGAGATAACGAACCAATACTATTAATGAAGTATGAAGCTTATAATGAAGTGACTTTCAAGATTATGTTCACATAGAAAGAAAATGGTGAAGAAGAATTCACTTCAAAATTAAATTAAATTAAAAAATGTATCAAAGCAAACCTAGGTACAGTTTTTTAACGGAAATATGAAAATAGTGTAATTAATTTAACCATTCAACATTTTTTTTAATCATTCACAACATTTAACATTTTAAATAACACAAAGAATATGAAAGAAGTGCCTTAATTATAAAGAATATTGTAAGGAATGATCCTTTGAATTGATTTTTTTCATAAAAATAATTTCATCAACTTTTACGCTGCGTTTACTATAAACACTTATTAAATATGATTTTTTAAACTGCACTGTGTTTGTAGTAATATGTAAATTGTATATATTATCATTTTCTCAATTTCCTGGTACTTTTACAATCAAAATACAACACTATATACAATCTCACATTACGTCATCAACCAAAAACCTCCAAATTATTCCCGCGGTCGCAATAATGAGTGCTTTTTTAGGTTATTAGTTTAGAAATGTCAGACGTTACGTTTAGCTTCTTGATGCTACATAGTAAATTCTTAGACAACGACTCATGATCAGTATTGGGATGATCTCCACATATTCCATGTGCTATTGTTTCTTGATGGGTTCAACCATTTCTGCATACCTGTTTATCTTTTATTATTTCAAGTAATAAAATAAATAATTATTACTACAATAATTTTAATTCCAATACATACCTCGCTTTGGAATATATGAAGACTTGTGATTTTAATCCGGGTTAGACTTGTATATATTTTCAAAATCATTAATATGGACTACTATCATAAAATACTTCTACTATAAAAACAATTTGATAACCTACGAAATTATATCATCATGAAACATCCAAGATCTTAAAGTCTCCACAGTCTTCTACCAACATTAGCAACTATTTTTATAAATGCTTATTACTAATGTGCTTCTTCTGTGTTATCAATACTACCTTACTAATACGAAGTTACAATAAATAGTAGATACAAATTCTGGAATGATAATTTTCTGTTCCTCTAAATCAGACTTTGAAGATGTCTCCTCGTGAAAAATCCTATTTTCATCATAGATTAGTTTTGATCGTTAGTTAATACTGAGTCGCATAACACATTTAACATATTTATCTGATACTTCTCAAGGCTTTTCTATGAGTAAATGACGGTGTCATGGGAATATTTTACAACATTGAATGGGTTTTCGCCTCGAACAGTAACTACTCGTTGAGATAAAAACGGACAGGGCAATGCAAAATAGGGATTACAGGCAGCAAAACACGCGGGAATCTTAATATTTCAACATAAAATGTAGAAAGCAGAGAAAAAGAGAAAGTATTTATTCGTGAGAACCTAAGAGTTCATGGGCAAAATAGTAATTTCTTTGAAAATGTTGCCTATGTCAAAACAGATTGCTGGATACATTAAAGAACAGTAAAGATGCCTGTTGGATCGTTTGACGAAAGTAGCTAATGATGTTCATTACACCTAAAGAAAATTGAGAAATTCGAAGTCGTTTCTGTTAGGGGTGGATGTCGGGTCGGATAAGTTTCCAACCGAACCGGAAAAAAAACCCAGACCTATTGGAATCGCTCTCGGGTCGATTCGGATCGGACGGATTGAGTCGATTTCGGTTCGGTTGGAAAGTCGAACGATTCCCTATCGAATTTGTACGAATTAAAACCGAATCGAGTTTTAACTGAATAGAACCGAACTTAACTGAATGAGGACCGAACATGATCCCTATACATAAAAATGGATGCATGTATGTCTGCATAGCCCACCATAACTCCGAAATGCAGAGTAATTTCAACTAAACTTGGTACACAGTTAGTTAACTAAGAGGCTACAAACGTGGGTGCAAGACAAGAGAAGAGGGTCGCATGAAAAAAAGATCGAAATGACAGATATTTAAATTGAATACTTGATTTTCAGGGGCGCTGAGAGGATTAATGTCACACACGATGATGTTTAAGTCCACGATTTAGGTATCATCCCGTAGATATAGGGTGCCAAGTAAATCAATGTAAACCTCACATATGACTTTTGACACCGTAGTTGTCGTAATCGCTGAGATGAACAGTGTTTAAATGTTGAAATCAATTTCATGTTCTCAGACTTAGGTAATCCATGAAGTGAAGGAGTTAAAAACTTGTTATAAGGAAACACTGCAAATATCATATCATATATAGTTGAAGTTCCGTTTGTTGTTGCCTCTTATGAAGCTAATACAATCTTTTTTTACATTTTTATTAACAAATTCTAACTGATAGTAATTAGCTACAAGTATGTTACGCACTATTTGTAAACTTTCCCTCCAACGTTGTTCATCCGAGAGTACTATAGATATAAATCTGTTAAGATATAAATCATAGCTCTCTTTTGTGTTAAGGTATTCTATGAATAAAAATTTAATACGCGACTTGAATAAGTGTCCGTCCTGAACAAGACAATTTAAAACTACTTTAGTGTCCTCACGATTAATACAGAGAATTCTGAGAATACATCAAAATAATTTAGTATATTTGTATTAATTTCGATTTCTAATGTGAATTTCTTCCTACGGTAGTAACAAGAATTTCTTCCTACGGTAGTAACATGTTTTGTATTTCATTTTCCGGCACTATACAAAATATATCATCTCGATATCTGGCATAAAGTACAGGTATAAAATCTAGCTTTTCAAGAATGACTTTTTCCATTTCCATTCATAACAGGCAACTACAAAAGCAACCTCCACAAGATGATATGATTTATGCAGTATTTCCTTATGAAAAGTTTATAACTCCTTGTAAAAAATACACACGAAGGTTTGTATTTAAGCACAAACACTGAAAAGTTGTTTGGTATATATAATACAATATTATAAAATGTTTGTGTAGTTTCTGGTTTTTTGTGAACATATTTCGTTTTATATTTATGTTTAGAATCATGTTCAATTGTTTTGTTGTCACGTTTCTTGTTATCATTTGTTATTATTTGATCACCTGACGACGTATTAAAACGAAGTCAAAACGTTGTGAGCTCTTTTCACAAAATATGTATTATTCGTCCATAAAAGGTCGTAAGTCTTTCGTCTATCATTATTTAATTAATTAGATGAAATGTATAATTAATCGAAAATGATCGATATTGATGTTGAGACCGTGGTTCGTGGCCGCTGAAACGCATAATAACACATGACAAGTGAAAATTATCGTAATTATCGTAAAATAACACATTATCAAAACGACCAATGCTAGATTTAGACGTTTTCGTATTACCAGAATTACNTCACCAATACTAGTTCTGGCAAAAGAGAATAGTTCAGAACTAATTTTGTCCTCTTTTTATACCCGAAGCCAACCTTTTTTTATTTTGTATTTAGTCCAGATGAAATGTTATTTTCGGATTGGCAGAAGAGTTTTCATCCCGAGAATATTACGAACTTTTATTTAACTAGCTCTATTCGTATATACGTCATTAATATCGGACCTTTTCTATAGTTTTGACGTGTCACGAAATTCATCGCAGCAACCCCAAACCTCGCCACTTAACATCAATCATTTTCTATCATGTTTACGTGTTATACCATTCCCCACTCTCACCTTAGATTTTAATAATATATCTTTGCGATCCCGAAAACGTAGAATTTGATTCTAATACAGGTAATTTTACATTATTTTTACGTCTCGCCCATCTCATCATCAACTGGAAGGGTACCGAATCCCCATATGATTGAAACTTGACTTGAACGTCGAGGCATTGGCTGATTCGTCACCTCAGAAACCCTACAAATTATTTATTCGATGCAAATCGGTCCTTATTAATTATTTGTTCGTTTCCTTTAGGAGGGAAAGGAGCGCGTTATTTCCAATGGGGACTGAATTAAGACTTAAACGGTACGACGCCAAAAATCGTGAATTTGTCATAATATTAATTTTTGCTAATTTGTTATGGTATATCCTTCCCTAGCGTTGTTAGGGTGTATGAGAGCTGAACATGAACCTAGGTGGAATTGGAGATGTCACTATTCGTGTCAGTGGCCACGATAGTAATGTATTCAACACCAATATCGGCTGTTTTGGCTTATTTTTACTTTTCACCCCTATCCCAATCCATCCCCAGTGAAAGCTGGGAGTGTGTTACTGCCCATGGAAACTGAATATTTGTCTTACACTGTATCAGTACGTCACTATTAAACTCACCGGTGTCGAAAATTGAGAATTAGTAACTGATGTAATTTCTGATACTTTTCAAAAAGCATTCTCTTCCGTAGGGGTATATACATGTTGAAAAAAATTGAACTCCGCGAACACCAGGTTTTGCTGGAGAGACTGGCGGAACGTTCTGCTCTCATGGAGGAAATGAAATGTTTCGAACAGAAAATGGGGAGTCTCGGGTGGAGACTTTAGAGGCAGAGAATAGCTTTTTGTCTCGAAAAGTTGACTACCTCAAGAACCAGTCTGGTTGTTTTTGATCTGGAGGAACACGAGGGAGAGTCGTGGGCCGATTCTGAACGTCTGGTGCGAAACCTCGCAGCTAAACTTGATGTGGAGATGTCGCACCGTGACATCGATAGAGCGCAGAGGACTGGACGAAGAGGAGGACGGCGACCTACAGTGGTCAAGTTTTCTTCCTTCAAGAAGAGAGAAGAGCTGCTACAAGCCACAGCTAATTATCCGCGCGGGGTAGATGAGCGCGATTCGAACGTGCGAGTCTCAGAGGACTTCTCCGTGGGGGTGAGGCAGATTCATAGAGAGTTCATCCCTTTTTCACAGGAAGCGAGGGAAAGTGGCCATGGGGTTTCATTGAAATTTGACAAGCTAGCTGTCGATGGGCGCCGCCACGGCTTGGCAGAATTACTTGCGTCGGTGGACAACAGGGTTCCTAAATCATGTGATACTGCCACCCCTCCTACAGCCGCTTCGCCAGCTCCCGAAGTTGGCAAGCGTATGAGCATGTTAAGCTCAAGGTCTCAAGTTCGGTTCTCGGTCCCGTCTCCCATTTTCATTCAACATAACACAACAAATCTCAGAAGATTAAATTTATAAATCAATTGCGGACCTGAAGGGATGGAAAGCGTCTGGGGTGGATGGTTTCCTCCAGAATGCATACAAGTAATAAGTGAAGATCTAACTTCAATTTTATTAGAAATTTTCAACTATGTGTTGTCTACGGGAACGTTTCGAAACAGTTGGAGTAGAACCGTTATTCAGCCAACATACAAAGGTAAAGGGAGCAAAAATGATCCAAATAATTACAGAGGAATATCTGTTCTCGGTGTCTTGGGTAAAATGTTCTGTAATATATTGCAAAAACGGTTGACTCTCTGGGTAGAAACGCATAGCAAGCTATCCCCACTTCAGGCGGGATTTCGAAGCAAATACAGCACTATTGATAATATTCATGTCTTAAATTCAGACGCGGAGAAAGCGATGTCAGTCAAGAGAGGAAAGTTCTGTTGCGCTTTCGTATACTTTGAAAAAGCATTTGACACTGTCGACAGGGTTCAACTCTGGGGGAAACTGGGGGANATTTTACAAAAGTTTATCAATGCACTGCGAGGAATATACAATGCGGATAAGGGTTGTGTTAGACTTCACGAAAATTTTGTTAGTGACTTTTTTTCTGTGAATATTGGAGTGAAACAGAGATGTGTCCTCTCACCGTTCCTCTTCGTTCTGTTCATTGACGATTTAACGGAGTATCTACATAAAGACAATATACTCGTAGATTGTTGTCTTAGAAATCTCAGGGATAACGATACCAGGATTTCTTTTTGCAGACGACCTAATATTTTTTTCTAAATCGATTACGGGGCTACAGGTAAGACTAAAAAGTTTAGAAGAATTCTATGTTAATGCAAATTTAAAAATAAATACAGACAAGACGAAAATTATGGTTTTTAAAAATGGTTGGGTTTTTAGCAATAATGAAAGATGAATGTTCAAGCAAAAGACAATTGATATTGTGAAAGAATATACTTACCTATGAGTTAATATATCTATGAACTTGAACTGGTATAGACAAAAGAAATAGCAAAGCGTAAGGGAATATTCGCTTTGAACGAAATACGAAAATCTGCAATTAAAGTACCCGAAATATAACTTAGACTCACAGACATGATGTTCAATTTATTAGTTATACCGGTGATTGCATATGGGACCGAAATTTGGGGAAGCACAAACAATCCATTTTTTATCCTCTACAGAATGACTATTTAAAAGAGGTTCTCGGTCTTCCGAGAAGCACTGTAAACTGCGGAGTAAAGTGGGAGTTTGGAGAATATTCACTAGAAGTAATTTTGAAATTAAGAGCGCTTAAATACTGGTTAGAAATCAATAATGATTCTAGGAATGAAATCGTGAAACATTGTTGAGAAGAAAGTACAGAAAGGGGTTGGAGGGGATATATAAAACACTTTTATTAAATCTAAACCTCAGTAACATGTGGGACAAAGAATTATACATAGACAACTACAGAGCAGATTTGAATGAAATAAAATTGGCATTGAAAAATCACGAAAGACAGATAACTGTAATAATATTAGAAAAATGTTCACTAAAAGTTCAGGTAGTAGTTGCAGGTCAATGGGGAGAGGAAGCCATACATTGACTGGCTAAACAAAACAGCGAGAGCGGGTTGCGCATGTTTCAGACTTGGGGGGTTGGAAACTAAGAAAATCGAGAATTCTATTGAATAATATTTGTCCACTCTGCGAAGAATATGAAGACTGGATACATATCTTGTTACTGTGCGTTGCAACTGAACGACCTAGGAAACTTTGGGTACGGGAGGGAAACTTTGGGGATAGACCGCAAGATGTAATGTTAGATATCGAAGTCATGAGAGATAATCAATCACCGGTAGTGCGAATCCTTGGAAATTTCTTCAATACAGTTAGAGGAAAGAGAGATAAAAGAATTGCTGAGTTATAAGTAGTGGACGAGAATGATTCTGCCGGTCTTTGTTAATTCTTTTACAGGTCCGTTAATTCTGTTGGATGATGAAATGAAAAAGATGATTGTAAGAAATGAAAAAGTGATTTGTAAATATGTAATGATGTGAATTTGTATAATACTTAGAGATAGAGTATTGTGTGTTGTATAAATCTGTATATGTGTGTAAATACGTAAGAATATGTAAATATGTACATGCATTTTCCCTATTCTGACCGTTGGTTATCCATGGTTCCCAACGATGCTTAACGAACACACCAGTTGCCGTAAAATTTTAATTCTATTATATTCATATTTAGGGTAAATTACATAAATTAAACTTTATTTTGTTGCTATAACATTAGAATATATTGCTATATCGTACACGATTATGACTAAAAAGGCGAAAGACGTAACGGGAAAGTTCCTTAAGAGTGAATATGAGGATATTGTAAGCACAGCCCACGGCAACTACAGGGCTAAATCACAGGCATACGGGCCCTCAACCCCGCCAAAACTATGCTATATTGTAACTATATTGCAAATAACAAATAAATCTCTTTTCAATTCAGGTTGATCGTGGGCTTGAGCTTCATCGGGAATGTTACTACTAGTTTCATTGGCCCCGAAAAATATGGTCTCAATACTAATAGATGTTTTTTCGATTATTTTTCTACTTTCTCCCTCTCGCTCTCTATACGAAGGACGTATATTTGCTCACAGGGGGTGATCGTTGATTTAAGTGGTACGAGGAGTGTTACTCTTCACGTCAGCATCCTCACAAATGTATTCATCACTAATATCCGTCGTTTACGATTATTTTTATATTTCAACCCTCTTATCACCACTCGTTAGGTGCACAACTAATGTCTTACCCCCACAATGCTTCTTACCAGATAGTCAGTTTTCGCTGGAAAAAGTTCTGTTGAAATTGCTTCAGTTATGATGCGCCATCCATCCAATGTTATATGTAAATAGATACAAAAATCGTGGAAGAAGTTAATTTATAGACTTATATTATTGTTTTATTAATACTTCGTCTCAGATCATAAGAAAAGTTAATGTTAAAAACGTAAAAAAAGATATAAGAAAAATAAAACTTTCCTTCTATCCGAGCATAAGAAACATTACACAGTAGAAATAAATCACTTTTATAACTATTATAACATTTTAACCAGAGTAAACATATTAAAAATTATATCCACTTAAACTAATAAACGTCACTATTTGTGAAAATGCTCAATATAAGTTATGTCCTTCAAGACGCTCAAAAGTAGTTTTGGTAATAGCTAAAAGACCAAAACTAGTATTGGTCGTTTATCTATTAAA